>JADLZL010004407.1:0-12846 GCA_015844335.1 Chrysopogon serrulatus | reverse complement strand
ATGGCCTTGGTGCCCTCATATGATTCTTCAAGTCTTGCCCATACCTCATATGCTCTCTCTAAATCCTGATTTTCTCAATTGCATCATACAATGTGTTGAGAGCAATATCAATGAATTGGAGCTTCTCTTCTTCTCTAGGGGTTGGACTATCAGGCTCAATCACGGCAAAGTCCTCCACAACCACCTATATTTTTCTATTCACTGAATTCAAGTGTGTGCTCATCTTTCTCTTTCAATAATCATAGCTTGTGCCATTGAATAATGGCGGCTTCCCTGTATGGTTGATTTGAGCCATTTTGAAACTAAAGGATGTTAATCCTTAAAATGATGACCTTAGCTCCGATACCACTTGAAGGGTCCTAATTTGCTAGAGGATGAATAGCCTAATTTTTTAAAAAAATAAACAAAATACTAGAGAAAATTTGTTATTAAACAAGGCAACACAATGATTTTTGCCCTAGTGTAGCTACTCAAAGGTAAGCCACCTACCAAAGCAACTAGTCACTATGATCTCTAGTTCACCCAAAGCTAAGTCACTACTTAGCTAACTAGAGAGCTACACTAGTGAGCAAGAAAACTAACTGTAACAAAACTACTCATTAGCTAAGCTAACAAAGTAAGTGCTCAAGAGATAGGAATATGCAAACCGAGCCTTGTGGATGTAGCCAATCACAAGATGATCACAATATGAATTCCATAATAATCAATCAATCACATTGAAGACCATAAGAGCTAATGAATATGGACGCACAATTTTTCTTTTGAGGTTCACGTGTTGCTGACATACTAGTTCCATTGTGTCTATCGTTCATTTGGTAATTCAATGTCTAATAGTGTTTACAGACCTAGTCCACAAATGGTACCACAAGAACCTACCCACAAGTGAGGGCTACTCAATGACATGAGCAGTTTACTAGAGTGGCTTTTGGCGCTCTGCTGGGGAATAAGCCCAAGAACCCCTCATAAAGAACCATCGGGTGTGTGGCCAGAGACAATAACCAACTCCTTCATACCTCTAGTGCTGCTCCAAACCATCTAGGTGGCGTCAACTACCAAGAGTAACAAGAAATCCACAACAATAACGTCCATCAAGTGCCCCTAGATGCAAGCACTAAAGCAAATGCACTTGGATCACTCAATCTCACTCTAGATGATCAAATCAAGCAAGGAGATGAGTGGGAATGTGTTTGCTCAGTTCAAAGGGATGCAACTGATGTCAAAGTGCCAAGAGAGCACCCATGGTCATCCCTTCACCTTAAATAGACACCCCCAAAGAGCTACTAGTTGTTTTACCCCTAAAAGGCCAACTAGACCGATGGCTTGGTTCCAAACCGAGGCAACCAAAGCATAGTGTTGGGTTTGGTTCCTTCTAGCGACCAATCAGAGCTCTCCACATTGTCTCGTTTGAGCGCTCGATCTTTGTTGTGCTCACGTCCTCCTACTGCTCACTCTGGACCGAACTACATAGTGTCCAACCGGACCAATGATTCTCATGGTTCGGTTCTATGCAAAGAGGTTTAGAAACATGAAAAGCATCTGAATTGGGTCCAATTCGCCCGTCTAGACCAATCACCTGGGTCTGGATCCCCTTTCCTTGCTCATGTTGTTCCACATGTCCCTAGTCATCAGCTGAACCAGACTGAGGGACCATGGTCCAAACTACCCCTGCGTCCGAGTCTGGTTGCCTTCTAAAACCTAGGGTTAGCTATCGGACTCGCGGGCAATGGTTTGGTTCAATTAGGTCTAGAGTCCAGTTGCACTTTTCTTCTCCTTTTCAAGCCCTCTGACTTCATTGCTCCAAGAGCTAACCACAATGTATCTCACCATTACGCATGTGTGTTAGCATTTTTTAAGGGTTTAGGAGTTAGCACACTAGGTTCTAATGCATATGCGGGAATAACATCACTTAGTGGCACTTGATAACCATGTTTACTGGAGTTTTCTCTTCTTTATGGTACGACAATCAATCCTAAATGTGATTACACTCTCTATAGTGTCTTGACTACCAAAATAAATTAAATAACTCCTATCAATAATACCTTTGCCTTGAGCCTATTTTGTTTTTTCTCTTTCTTTTTTTCAAGTTGGAGCACTTGAACATCATCTTTTGGACTTCATTATCCATCATATAGTTTCCATCTAGCTCCATCACTTGGCTTGGATCATCCTATCTTTCCTACGCACACTTAGTCATAGAATTAGTCCAAATAGGTTTTATCAATTACCTAAAACCAAACCAGGGCTTTCAACGGGACGTTTTCGCCCGGTCCCTTGCCGTCCTGGCCTTCGATGCCAACCAAGCCTAAGCAGGCACGCAAGAAACCTAAGCCTTTAAGGTTTGGGGGCTCTAGGGCCACACCACAACTAGGTGTGGCTCCACCCGCTCCTTGACAGGGTCACACACTAGGCTTGACACAAGGGGATAAAACCACTTTGACTGACTATAGGGGTTCGGGGCCTTTCAGGCCCTTCAACCCCTCAAGCCAACTACCGTCTCCGCCAAAAAGCCTCCAGGACATACCAGGTGGAGACGATCCAAGACTGAGGCGGCCTGACCCATGCGGTGTTAGAACAAGGTTGTCGGATGACGCCTCAAATGACTCCATTTCCATGACAACTCCAAGGTCCGTCTACACACGGCGGCCCCCCTCGACTCCGGTGTAAGTAGATTGTAGACTAGACTCCCAAAACTGCCATGTACCTAACCTACCTAGGTATATAAGCGGAGGTCGATCCTAAGAGCAGGAGGATGAGGACAAGAAACAGAACCCAGATCAGATCTCTCGCATCCCAACTCTAGCTCTACACTGAGAGTAGAGCCACCACTGAGAGAAGCTCCGGCGAGCCCTTCTCACCTCCTATCATCTTTTCCCTCTCCGACAAGGGAGAAGCAATCCACTCTAGCAACAAGCTCAGGATCTGCACCAAGTGATCCCCTGCCAACTCTCTCTCCCTCTCTCTTGACTATACACTCTGCTATAACCCCCTGATTTTGGGAGCTCTTGAGTATTAATATCATCGGGTACTGGACGTAGGGCCTCAATAGTCAGAACTAGGATAAACCATTACATTTTCTCTGAGTTCTTTGTGTTCTTGAGTCGACCTGAACCACTAGAGATACACACTCAGTGACACCGACAAACAAAATGTCTATTCACTAGCAAAGATGGAAAGATTTTTCTGTTGTTTTTGGCCTCCTAACCTTGATGAATGGCAAATCATGATTGTTCCTATCTTCATTAAACTATATGGTGACTAAATGAGCCCGAGTAGGCAATCAGCCTTGCACTCCTATGAATGAAATAAAAATGACAAAGAAAGGACAAGGCAGGAAACAAACGGACAACCCTCTACACATATTGAGAGAAGGGGATGGCGCAAGAGCATCAAGAAGCGTTGAAGCCTCTCCTTGTCACCACGGTCAGCATGCCTATCACTTTAGCTATGTCTAGCATCGCCTTGTCCTCCTCTTCAATTGTGTTGGTGGTCCCCAAAGACCGCCATTATTGAATCCTTCGAGTTACGCATCTCAAGAATCAAGCCCTTTCTTTGTTGTGCCCTTTGTGGTGCTGCCCTTCCTCTATAGTGTCTACTACTGCATGTTGCAATTTTCTAGCAAATGGTCAGTACTTGCTTGTGGAGGCAAGTTAATTTTGAGTTCTTACAAGTTGTTATTGATAGGAGGATAATATAAGGTTGAGCTAGTGCCACATGATTTGTTTTGTTCCTATACTACAGAGGTAGAGGTGTGTAGGCGTGATAACTATCATAGGTATATTCGATAAGTAGACTTAACAGAAAGATCATGATAATATAAATGCATATCGTTAATGTTTAGTTTGGCAATCAAGTTCTTATAATTAAATGACTTGATTCACACACACACACACACACACACACACATATATATATATATATAGGTTCACTATCACATTGTACCAAACTCCAGTCTGCTTCTTACAATACAACCATCAGCATGACCAAATAGATGTTATATATCTAGGTATGCATACCATCATGCCCCAGAATACTAGCTAAGACCAAATGACACACATATACCACACTTACAATGATATAGTGCATATACAAAGGCATGCATACACACATACTAACTAGTTATTAGGGAAATATACAAACCATGCATATTATTTCACAAAATGCAATGCGGATATATAAATAACATGCATATTTATGTGAATTCATGTCTTTGCCTCCATCCTCCATATTCACTTATTTAGTACTTGTATTTCCATATGCCATCCATCTCTATGGTGGTGGTCACGGACCCTAGGCCGGTCACGGATATCATCGATGAGATATCGCTGGCATTATCCTGCTCGTCCTTTTGTGATACCATTGAGGATGGCAGAGTACTCTCCGTCGCAACAACGTTGAAGCCGCCAGCGCCAGCTGCTCCCATGTCCATCTGGGCATCTGCTGCTCCCATGCCCATCTGGCTAGCTACAGCGTCTATGCCTATCTGGCCAGCTGCAGCCCCCATGCCCATCCGGTGGTAGAAATTCATGTGTGGCAGCGGCCATTGGATTGTTGAAATGTATGCCGTTGATTAGGAGCCCTCTCGACGCCACCGATACTTGCCATAGGCGGCATCGCCACACCGGCGTTGGGGTAGTAAGGGGACATCGGGTCCATGGCGAAGTTTGGCAGGATGGGAAATTGTTGTGTGGGCATGGGGATCGAGATGGCCGAGATGTTATTCTGATTCTGCTCAATCTCAGCGCCATCCACAGCCACTTGGTATGCCGGGTGCGAATATCTTCTTGATCCCATTGGTCTTCTGGAACACACGACGGACCGCCCACTCATCCTACGCAATTTTCATTTAATTTGCAAACCGGGAGCAAAATAAGATTAGGGTAACAAAAGAAAGCAAGTTGCATATGGATGCGGCATGCATCATGCCGGCAGCTACTACCACTACCACCACGCACCTTGGAAGCTGAAGCTCTCATGGCCCGCTGCGGCATTGGCGGATGAGTCGGATGCGTATGTAGGGCCGGATCCTACCGCCGCCTTGAGCCTGCACTCATGCATCACCCGGTTTGTTTTGTCGCCCCTAGGAGCTCGCGCTCGGTAGAAGACGAGCGTCTTCTTCATGCCAATGAGTAGTGCCACCCCTTCTGTGGTGTCATAGACCTCCCGGTCTTTGCCCGTTGCTTTCCAATAACCAAAGATTTGTTGCTCGGTTTGCCCTCAACCCCGTCGGTACTTGCGGTCCTTCTTGTAGAAGAAGTACCACTCTTTCTTTCCCCATTTTGCTCTATCTATAGCATGTGAATCAAGCACCATATATTTAGTCGATTGCTAGCATAGCATCATGCATCCACTACACGGATCAAACAAGAACAAGGCGTACAAGTACATAGATATCGAGTTTGCTTGTTACGTACCTGGGAGGTCCCATGGCTCAATCTTGTTTAGTTCAACCTCTCCGATGGCGATGCAGGTGAAGAACTTGTCATGCACCTTATTCTTGAGGTAGTGGTTGACAATCTCAAAGTCGCTCGGGTGGAATCGGAAACCTGGAGGCAGGTCGAGGACATCAACATGGTTAGTGTTCACCTCCTGCGGCCGCCGTTGGTCCGCCATGCTTCGTTCTCTTTGCTCCTCAACTAAGATCAGATCCAAGAAGCACCAATAGTTGTATCAAGCAAAAATAATAATAATATGCAAATAGTACTAGAAGAAAAAAATGAAGCATACATACATGCACAAACTCTTCTTGACCTGCCAATCGGTCTAGTTTTCTCGCTCGCTCACCAAGATGGATGCAGGATGAGTTGTTGTGGTGCAGTGAGTCGAGCACCGCAACACGGTTTAAATAGGCAGGCAGTGTGTTCGCTCAAGGCTCTTTCCGCTAAAGCCTCCCTGTCCCTTCCCGGATCCCCTTTTTCCGATGGTGTTTGTTTCTATTGACATTGGACTCTTGTTCTTTCCAACTGTACCATGCTTGTCCTCGCGCACCCGGGATCGCTTTCCCGCCGAGGCCGAGGCTGATGCTGGCGACAGGTGCCTAGGTTCTAGAATGTCTCTACCGTGTGTGCGTGTGCTGTGCAGCCCATCGTGACCTTTCTCTGGTTGCCTGCCTCGACCTACGATTCCTATGGACGTATGCATTCGCTGCGCACCACTCATGCATGCAGGCCTGCCCCGGCTGTCGTCTCGTTTGCATGGAGAAGAGGGCTACGCGGCTAGAGATGTGCATGTGTCAACATCCGATGGCTATGGCGGCTCTACGTTGTGAGGCCTTCGTGACGCAAGGCTGCGAATAGACCGTTTGGCGTGGGGTCCACCTTGCCTCGCATGCCATGTGAAGGCTGCTGTAGATGTAGGCATGTATCTAGGACAAAAGCAAGCTAGTGACAGGTCGTCGTGATCTAGTGCTAATCATTGTGGTGTTAGAGCGTCGTGTTGTTCACTAGTCTATCAGTTTTAGGTGCATGCAGAAACGCACGCGACGTTGTGCTGATGCGGTGTGTTGTCTACGGCTGTGTATGTATGTGTATGTATGTAGACGCCCTGATGTATCTATGTGCTAGACAATATGGATGTGTATAGCATGTGCTCATTATCACACAGAAATCATATGCCTCTATTAGGATCTCCAATTGACAAGTGTGCGGCCCGAGCACTAGCCCTCGAAACCATGGCCAGTTGGCCTGTTACTGAACCAGCTAAGGCGTGAGGCAACGACAACTAGTTGATCTATGCATGCATGCAGGGAATGTCTTTCCTTTTCAATTCCTTACTTTCGAAGGAATTAATTTAATTAGCAAAAGCTACATGCTGATCCATATCTATTCGTCACACCTGCATTATTAGAGTCCATGGCGGCGGGACAGCGAGTCTCTGAGACGCCCGCCCTTGTGCAGCGGATGAGCGAGCCTCTGCCGGAGCCGCCGCCGTAGCCACCTCAAGCACCGCGAGGCGAGCGGCCTAGCCTCACGCAGGCAGCGGCGCGCTGCTCCGTGCGAGGCGCCGAGACTGGGCCGGCCCCTCCGGCGAGCAAGCTTCGGCCAGGCCACAGCGGCACGCGCTGGGGCCCGACCGCCCCGCGGCACCAGCCCGAGGCGAGGCAGAGCGCGAGCCACGGCCGGCCACAGCTGGCCTTTCTGCGAGCTGCTGCGCCAGCGATGCCACCATCCCCGGCGTGGGCGAGCCGCGCGCCCGAGCCCACGCGGGCGCTCCGACCACCGACTCCGAAGGTCGCCCGCGCTGGCTAGCTGGCTCTGCGGAGCCGCGGGACGCAGGCCGGCTGCCACAGCCAGCAGCTGCACCGGCCCTGGCCGTCGCCCTGCTTGTTCCCCTTGCACGAGGCGTGCAGCACGAGCCGCACTGCCCATTGCCGGCCGCCGGTACTCCCTCCTCCATGTTCACTGCTCGTGCTCACGAGAAGAGATCTGATCAGTAGGAGGAAAGGAGAGGATAAGATGCCCGTCAAAAGGCCATGTGCCGGCGGTAACCACCGAGGGAACAAAAGCAAGATTGTTTTCCTCTTCTCCGCGAGAGCTGGGTGACTTTAACAACTCTTTGCAGCGTTAAAAAAAGATATGACCAGAAGTCACATGTACATGCTGCGGTGCCAAAATAATGGCCTCAAAGCCATTTGGTCTGTGCCGGCGTAACGAGTGACCAGCAGTCACATATCTGACCTGAAGCTCCGTATGAATAGTAATGGCGAAGGCTACTATTATATTACTTCGTATTACTTTATATTATTACATTTATTTGCTGCAATTTACTTCTTGCAATTGGTTAAATATTACATATTCATTTTGCTACATTTATATTTCTTAAGTCACTATTGCCGACGCGTGTTGGACAATATGCCAAAGTGGTGATTATGGCATAAACCATTTGTTTGTGTATCAATGGTCACGCCTATATGACTTAAAAGACCATTAACATTTCCGCGATGACCTGAATTTCAGCGAATCTATGCCCACTCGTGACCCGAAGCCCGTAGAAATTGGTGGCTTTGAAATCCCACACATGGCATAACTATTTTATTGCGACTTCTATAATTCTTGTAAGTTATACTTTATTCTTTGCCAATTTATTTCTTGCATTTAAATAAATCTACAATTTATTTTTATTGCAAGTTCAGATTTTTTATGAATCACATATAATCCTGAAGATTATATATATGAGATATTTGGAGAAAATATAGTCCGCCTTAATCACGAAGGTACATAGGTCGTAATCTGAAGGTATGCGTAATCGACATTCACGAATTTGCACATTAATTGTATGGCAAAAGCAACCGGACATTGCGAAGGATTTACTAAGCTTGCCATGGGCGGCGGCGACTACTACATGACCTCGCGATGCCGAGACTAAACTTTCAGCGGCACGTGCCTCGATCTTCTGTCTGGCAAACTGGCAAAGATGAGTGCACTAAACGATGAAAAAGGTGTTTACTTTTTTAACACCTTTACACTTAGACCTGATACATTATATTACCACTGGCGGTCCTTGGTTTTATGGCGGTCACTGGATCATTTCAATCGGTGGTGACGGTCGTTATGCTCTAGCGCTTTAGCGAATTTGGATAAGCGCTACGCCTCAAGACTATAAGTTTATGGTAGCGTACACTCTGCTTTATACAAGATTATGTAGAAGCTACGTCTATGACGAGAAAGATCGCGACAGAAAAGGCGTGGAAGAGAAAGCTAATGGTAAAAGTGAACTCAAGAAGGTTATAGGTGAAACATCTAAATAGCAGAATCCTTTGCTAGATGTGGAGAGCCATAATGCTACCACAATTGTAGGTACTGAAGCACCTAGTTGAGCTCTGCAAAAGTCATACAGGAAGCAAGGACAAGGAGAGTCAACTAAGTCCCATCACTCTGAGCACAGGCTCAGGGAATGCGACGACATGCTTGTCGGCGTGAAGGAAATGGTGAAGATGTCCAAGCGGATGAAAGTGAGGACGACCTTCTTGATGGCGACTCCGACATATTTAGGGACTTAAGGTAATCCTAAGATATCATGTTAGTCACAATGCAATGTTAGCATGAACCGGTAGGGGCTGGCCATACATGCTCCCGAAGAGTATTTGCAACATTATGAATGGCCATGCGTGCTCTCGAAAACATTTTGCATTATTTCCCAAAAGTTATGAATGTTGGTTTTTCTTTTCCGTTATATATTAAATTCCTAAATTCTCATACCTCTTGGGAGCCCTAAATGGTGAGGGGAGAAGCTGATACGTGAACAGTGCCACCACCAATATAATATTAAGGAAACCAAATATGAGTAGATAAAAATATTATGACCAATGCTCATATTTTAGGCACCAAAGTGCCATGTCTTCATGATGATAAAACATACCCTAGTGGGTTCGAAGAACCCTCCGTCCAAGGTGTGTCAAGTTCAATTCCAGACTTGAAATCAATTCGAACTTGCCATACAAGTTTAATTCGAACTTCTCAATCAAAGTTCATTGAACTTGGCATACTAGTTCAAATTGGGCTTGCCATATAAAGTTCAATTGAATTTTTTCACCAAGTTCAATTTGGATTCCTCGATAATCAAGTATGGGTGGAAAAGCTCTCCTCATAGCCATCAGGGTTTTAAAACCCACTGAGGGGATGTGTTGCGTATAAACCATATTTAAAAAATATGGCATGAACAATAGGTCATCTGAGGTTGGATATGGCGAAAGAATCATCAACAATTAACGTATAGAAACTTCTCTAATTTTGAAATTTTGATTTGCACAGCATATGCAATGAGGAAGATTATAGGCCATCCCTCACGAAGATTAGGGATAAGGCCATGTGAAATGGTCTAATGAATCCTTGATCAAGTAGATCAGTGGATTGCCTACATTATGCTGTTTGCAAAATTATTGGCTGCCAACCAGTAGCTGGGGCGATGCACTAATCCAACTTCAGTCAACCACACCCCTTACAACCAGTGCGTGGGAATTAAGTATTTCCCATGCATATATTAGGCGTGTGTGGTATCACGTGCCTTGTCCGCCACCTCGATACAACAATGGAACCCCCACCCGAAGTTGGGGTATGAGCCTATATTTGGGATCTTCATAGGACTCGATCCGCTTACGTTTCCCAGCATTAGGGGGGAGAGGCATCTGGAAGAATCTTTGGAAAATTACTTGAAATAGAATGTTGGAATGTATTCTTTAGATCCACGCAAAGTAAATCTGAACCTGAAGTTTAGAAAAGTTTGCAAAGTTTTTACCAAATGAGCTGCCAAATGCCTTCACTGAGCATAAAAAGTGACAAGGTCGCATTTACCAGTAGTAAATGCGCCGGAGAAATATAGGTAATCGGGAAGGTTACCAACTCTGTTGTCTCCATCCGATCCTAGGTTGAGGGAGACAACCCCGGTGTTCGAGGACAAGGTTCCACGGAGGCGTCCGTGAGACAAGCCCTGAGCCACTTGCATCGCAAGATTGATTGAAAGAAGCTCAACTTCGAAGTTGAGAATGCCCACGAAGTGGCAACCCAACCTGAAGTTGGGGAGGTCCCTGAAGGACCCGTCTGAATGGAAATCCCAATGCGTCCGCCTTGGCGCTTCTCGCATTGGAAGATCGGCAGCCTTGACTCAATCGTTATGGGGAAATCATGATGGCGGGAGGATGATCATGAGGAGATTGCCACTAATTATGTGAAGTCAAGAGAGTCACATGATGGAAAGACCATAATTGTCGGCGTATATCTCGCCTCAAAGATTGCTAGCTCAATGGATCCGGATCGGAACCAAAGTAGATGGTAAAGTGCGAAGCACTTTCGGAATAGGTCAAATAAAGGCCACAATTGAGGCAGAGTTGCGCTTCGCTTTATGAAAGAGAGGTTTTTGGGCCTGCAGCCCGGCACCTCCATAAGTCATTCTTGAAGGATGCAAATAAGTCTTCCTCTGAAGAGGAATAAACATAACATGAAGCCGAGCACACGGTGGCATAAGGGTTCCCTTGAGACCCATCATCGATTGTGATGAAACTTACTCTCTAGTTATAAGTGGCACAAATGTTCCGATACATAATATTTATGGCGGCTAAACTTAAATCTAAAATCGCAGTTGGTAAATGTTATGACCGCATACTTATATGGGTCACTGGATTGAAGGAGGTCCACACGAGAATCCCTGAAGGACTCAAGATCTCGAGGACTGAATCAAACCGCGACATGTAATACATCCGCTGCGCGGCGTTTATGCCAGTTGAAACAATCTGAATGGATGTGATTCAACCATTTGAGTAATTTTCCTCTGAATAGGTTACACAAACAATTATGATTGTCCCTGTGTTTTTGTCAAGAAATCCCTGAAGGGTTTCTATACCATCTCGGTCTATCTTGATGATTCGGTATCGTTAGTACACAATGGAAATTGAGGAACAATGGCTTCACTCAAAGAAAAATCCGAATGAAGGGCTTGGGTAAAATCAAGTTCTGCTCCGGACCAGCCTTGAGCACCTCCCTGAAGGAGTGTTTATGCAATGGTTACAAGGGTGCTTGAAATCTAATATGGGCAAACACCACCTAGGTACCCCATGGTGGTCCAATTCTTAGAAAGTAGATAAGGACCTGGTTGGACCCAAAGGGTGATATGAGGAAGTTTTGGGACCTAAAGTTCCCTAGTTAAGTGCCTTTGGAGCACTAATGTACCTAGCCCGAATTGCATAAGCCTTAATATTGCATTAAAGAAAAATTTTATTGATAAGATACAATGTTGTCCCAACGAGGAAGATATTAGGTTGGCTCTAAAAGTACCTACAAGGTACCTAAGACCTTGGTCTATGGTTCCCGAAAAAGACCAAGTCCTAACCATGGTAGGGTATGTGGACGCTGGCTATATGCGACAGCATAATCGCAGGACCACAAAGATTGGTCTCGTTTTTCTCTGTGGTGGTGCAACCATTTCATGGCGATATATGATGAACAGTTTGCCATATCCACCAACCACCTAGAGATAATTGCCCTATATAAAGCCACGAAAGCGTGTTTGGCTATGATGGATGATTAGCCACATCTAAAGTCATGTGTATGAATATCATCGACACTCCGGCATTATCGACCACGATAATGTGGCACATTACCAGTCTGTATATGAGCTATGTTAAGGGTAATATCCACGAAGCTTGTTGCTCTTAAATTTTATCCCGCATAAGCTCTCTAAGAAGCGGGGAGATAAATATCTGAAAGCAAAGATTAAAGTCTCTTGCGGCCTCTGGCTTCCACGGATATATTGCATGAAATGGGGCATGAGGCGACTTAGAAAACTAGGGGTTGAGGAGACCAACCCCAAGGCTCATAGACATGATCAGTCCCGAAGATGGAAAGTAGGCCACGAAGACCCTGATCGATGATCAAGCTGTTGTGCTCTTTTCCTTGATGAGTTTTCCCCTTTGGGTTTCTCATGCAGGTTTTTTACTTGAGAAAGCAGGTGAAGCATAAATAATGCATGTGATGTACTCTTTCTCCTACCTTTTTTCCCCTTTGGTTTTTGGGGGAGTTTTTATGAAAGCATACACATGGCTATAATTGGCCAAGGGGTGTTGTGAATGAAAAGAAAATGGTGGCCAATTAAATGAAGAAGGAGGAATCAAATTGATGAGTTATACGGGAGGTATAGAGTTCAAATTGAATAGTGCGAGAATCTTAGCGGTAAAATCATGTGATATGAGCTGTATTTTATAAAGGCAGTTTACTAGCAGGTCGGTTACTGCTTGGCAACGACCCAGCTCTATATAAAAGCTCTTGTTCATTTGTAAGGTGATCATCAGGTGAAATACAACAGCCCCCTTCTCCTCCCAATTCTCTATGTTTCTTGTGTGTTGTGTGATCAAGAATTCTT
>JADLZL010004406.1:0-127826 GCA_015844335.1 Chrysopogon serrulatus | reverse complement strand
TGGCCTCAACAAACCCTGGCTCTCATCAAAAGCGATCAACTCGGTTGCAGCTGCACTGAGATCATGATATGATTAGCGATAACCCCATCCTGTCCTGCGCGGTGTCCTTTTTGTTCAAATCCACACGCATGACGTCCAGGCTGAATTTAAATACTGCGTGCTAGCTAGTGCACCGTGGGGCAGACAAGCAGCACAACTGAACAACATTTGTTTCGATATCTTTGACCTTTTTAGCCAGAGAATATCTTCGACCGATCGACTTGCTAGCTGTTAAAGCTGCTACTGTACTACTACCTGCAAAGCAATTTATTTTTTTCTCGAAAATGTAAATAGTTTATGTGTCTTTGTATTTAAAATGGACAAAAAATTTAATATGACATGCCGAAGAGACGTCCTAGGAGATCAACAAGTTGTGTATGAACACTCAAATCTCTCTAGTGTACTGTAGACTAATCTATTATATTAGATAGAGATCAACCTGCAAAGCATTTTAATTTTTAACTTTGCTCTTCCAACTTCTTCTGGATCAGAACGAATGTCCCAGTTCGGGGAAAGCGGGAGACGGCATGATGGACATCAGGATGGGATTAGTTGCATGCGTGAAAACTAATCAAGCGGAGACCATAAAAGAATTGGCGGTCAAGTGCTGCTGTGTGGCGCCCCTGTTCGTGATAAGATCCAGCCAGCCAGTATATAGGACATCTCGAACTCCATTCAGAAATCAGAATCCAAGTTGCTTCGTGAACCTTGCAAGTGGTTGTGGTAGTGCTGTCTAACAAAGTTGCTTCATGCCTTCCTGTGCAGATGTGCACGTACCTTGTGCCTGTGACAGACAGCATGAGAAGATGCTCCCTTGAACAACAAATTCCATGAAACACTCTTGACAATTATAGTTTTTACAATTTGTCTCTGAAACCTTATCTCTTACTCGTAGTACTACTTGCTACCACTATGCAAAAAGTACATATTCTTTAAATGTAAATCAATCAGACATGTTCAATATTAAAACTAATGCACATCACTTCGTCCTCCCGCCTTTTTTCGCCATAAACAAACCCAACAGACACGATGGGCCACCGTCTTACCCCTAGGATCCAAGCCCATTTTAGAACGTAGGTGGAGACACGAAAACTGGCTATAATTGCAACTAAGCACCTCCTGTTTCATTTAGTAGTTGTATAGGGGTTCCATGTCAAAACCAATAGCCTTGAAACTCTTTTAAAATCTATACTGTAATAGGAAAAAAAAACAATAGTGGAGAAGACGTTGGAGATATCTCTAGTGGCATAAATATTTAGGGCATGTTTGTTTCTTCACTAGAACTAAAATTTAGTGATTAAAATTTAGTCCGTTTTAGTCCCTAAACTTTCAAACATCCTTTATTTTTGGATGTGCTAAACTTTAGTAGCTTTAGTTAGTAAGGAGAAACTAAAAGAGACTAAAAGTCTAATTGTGGAGCACATGTTTCTCTTTAATGTGCTTTTAGTCTTTTTTAGTATCTAGAACCAGACACACTAGGACTAAACTTTAGTCACTGGAAGGAAACAAACAAACCCTTAGAACCAAAAAATAGAAGAATCTTTCATTTGAAATAGTATCTACCCCCATATATACAGGTGGCACACACCATCAAAGAAGCCATCAATTCATATCGATTGCATAAGGGGCTCCTCCCAATGGAAATTCAGTGCGTCCTCGAGTCGTTTTAAAGTTTGTGCCCCCCTGCCTAGCTTTGCATGTTTTTTTCCGGCGTCGTCTCTCCCTGACCCTTGTTAGTGTTCGAATGAAGAAGAACATTTCCAGGATTACTTTTCAGTGTGCGCCGCAATCTCGGACGTCCTTTGTGCGCTGCCCTGTTAGTCTTTAGACTTTATTAGTACTTGTGATGTTTTTGGCCTTTCATTCAGTTGTGCCTTCCTTTTCGTTTATTGTAGTTGACCCAGCCGTGCTATTTTCTTCCTCGTAATAATATTGCAATCGGCAAAGCTTTTGCTTTTGTCGGGGAAGAAAGAAAGGAAGAAAACATCTGATTCAAACATGCCCAGAACGCTAGCTTTATAAATTTCTTGATTTAGGAACACCCTGCTTCAAAATTTTGTTGGATTTGTACCCTAGCTAAACCTTGGCCTAAAGAAGAACAACACCATCAAGAGTTGAAAATCTTGATGCTAACCTTTTCTTTTTCAGAATATGTTCATCCCTCCACCTCTCTACACCATATATAATTAGATGTACTAACATAACTTTAACAATACGGACAGTATATATTTAGTTAATGTACGACAGAGATATTTGCAAATGACACTTTTACGAAAGTGTGCCTGTATGGACTGTGCGCTGTGGAATCAAAACAAAAAGGCACAACATAACATCGAGTAGTATACCACTAGGGACGAACTTGTTAGCTAATTAAAATGCAGCGTTGCCCGTGTCACTTCAGTGCTTCTTGTTAGTACGCTATCATAACATCGAGTAGTAGATTCCACCTGAACTGAACCACCACCGCATACGTTAAATTCTCTCCGGTTTATAAATACTCGAAAAGCTATGTACAGCTTACACCACTTTTCCCCTGCACTGGAGAGCCTCGCGCCACAGAGAAAGAAAGAAGCTAACAAAACAAAAAAAAAAAAAATCCTCGGAGGGCAGAGGGCACGCCACGCCTGTACGCCACTGCGTTTTGTGACGCCATTGGTGATGAGGCCCTAATAAACCAAAGCTTTCTTTAGTCTTTACAAGCGCACTCACAACGAGTAGATCTGACGCGGTCTTGGCGGCCGCGCGCCATGATCACCATGAACTAATGGCGCTGATTAAAAGGCCGGATCTTGGGTTGGAGACGCTGATAGCTGGGGCCCGCTTGGCCGCTTGGCATCATGTGAGGTGAGGAGGACGCGAAGTGCCTGCCGCTGCCATTCACACTCACACGGCGTCGTTGGCATCGGCGGCGGCCTTGGCGGCGGCGGTGGCGGAGGCGAGGAGGAGGCAGCGGCAGAGCGGGCAGCTGGCCTGGGAACGCAGCCAGGCGTCGACGCAGTCCGGGTGGAAGCAGTGGCCGCACGGCGGGAGCACCTTCACCTTCTCGCCGGCCACCAGCGCGCTGATGCAGATGGAGCACAGCGCCTCCGCCGCCTCCTGGTCGTCGTCGCTGCCGGCCTGCTTCCCGTCCCCGGGGAGTCGCGCGGCGGCGACGGGGCGGGCGGTACAGCGTGACGGGTAGGCCGCGGATGGCGTCGGCGTCGAGGCCGGGCAGCGCCGCGGCCGGCGGCGGCGAGGACGAGGCGTCCGCCTCCGGGTCGCCGTCGCCGGGCGCGTAGCGGTGGCACCTCCAGCGGAGGTACAGGCAGAGCGCGACGAAGAAGACGATGGCGCACAGCAGGCCCACCAGCAGCGGCACCGCGCGGCCGTGCACCGCGAAGTTGCTGTCGCCCACGTCGCCGTACCGCCACCGCGTCACCACCTGCAGGTTCCCGCCGCCTGTGGCTGCGCCGCCCGCGGCGGCCTCCTGCGCTGCCATTGCTCGATCGGCTCCTCCTCGCCGGCGCCAACCGCAGGCGCACCACGCGCAGCAGCCACCGCTGCCACTCGCTATATGTGGATGTGGCAGAGGGGCATGGGACGACGACGGGAGAACTAGCAGAAGGAGCCTAGCCGCTCGTGTGTGGTCGCGGCGGCCGGCGACGTCGCTGCCAGCCGGGAGGGGCCCGGGCGGCCGGTGTCGTGTGGCTCGGCGAGGTTGGCGACCGCGCGCGGCGAGAGCGATCGCGTGGGGGCGCGGGTGGCAAGTGCGATGGGTGTGGTTAGAAAATTTGAAAGCGCCCGGGCCGTCCCTTTTAAGGTTGGCGAGAGGAGGCTACTCGCGCCAGACCGCCAGTTGTAGTGGCCGACTGAGCGAGAGCGTCTCAGCCGTCAGCCAGTGGGGTAGGGTAACCAACAAGCTCTCCCCAAACTGACGGCCAGATTGCAAAGTGCGGCGGCGAATGAGCGAGCGCTAATTAAGGGCTGCGTACAAATTAAAAGGACGGTAAGAATCTTTGGAGCTTGATTTGAATCTGAGCAAAACCATTAAAAAACTTGGCTCGATCTAGCACAGCCGGCCGCCGGCGTGCCGACTGCCGACGACGGAACGGGACGGTCGGGTCTTGTCTGGCTCGTTTGACCATCCGGCGGCACGGTTCGTGACTTCGTTCTCAGCGTCTACTAGAGTACTAGTTTGGAATAAGATTCGGTCGCTGGCTAGCGTTTGAATGAACCTGTAACAGTCGTGGTAGACTTGTAGGCGTAGTAAACTGTGTAGTACTGTTCTGCCGTGGACCAGGATCAATGCATGCATTCAGACGGACAACAATTCTGACCTAGGAGTACATCTCCGCTGACTCAGCTATGAATCGGTACAGGTAGAGGTACCACGCATGTGTACTGTGAACATGTACTACATGTACATGTGGACGGGCGTCTGATCGAGGTCGCTGTCCGTTGTGCCTACAAAATGGGAGCTATCCAAGACGACGGACGGGCTCAGCTTCACGGTCTAATACGACACGCAACGGATGCAATACGCCGCCGGAAGGATGGATCGGAATCAAGAACCATATTTTGGGGCTTCGGCAAAGGAGGCTTTAATTTGTGCAGGTAGATCATAGACACGTCGTCGTCGTGCATGGCATCGTCGTCGTCTGCCGTGGAGCGCACACACCAACACTAAACAATGGAAAGAGACCGAGCGCTAGCTCGAGCGGTCGTTTCGCTGGCGAACGGCTGGGCGCGGGTTCGATCCCCGGATCGAACGCGTTTCTCACCTGGTAACAGTAGTTCCCTTAATAATTTCCGTTGCCTCACACGTGGATGCGCCACAATGGTCAGGATGACGTGCCCGTCATGTGCGAAGCCTTAAGACTTCGGATACCTCTCAGCCACGTGCAAACTCTTAGTATAGGCATAGGTCTAGCTTGCGCACTAGGGGTGTGCGTGTGTGAGTGTGTGTGGTGATGTGAGTTAGTGCGTAAGTTCAGATACTACAGCTTGTACTTGAAGAGTTGAGGCTCAAAAAAAAAAAAAAAAAAAACACTAAACAATGGAAAGCCCTTGAGTTCCGTGCTGATGCAAACTGTGTGTGTAGGCGTGCATGTCTGTCTGTGCGCTCCAGCTCCAGTAGTTGACGCACACGCGGTTCCGGCGAAAGGGCTTTCCACGGCAGGGTCGACATGGACTGCTCCAACCGAAGCCGAAGCCGAAGCCGTACGGGCTACGGAGATCAATCATGCATCCATCCACCGGCGCCCAGTGGGCTTTACTCACTCATCACATGACACATCGGCGTGTGGCAAATAATTTCACCCCATCCGTTGATCGGCCACTGGCTGTATAAATCTTGATGCATGAGCACTACTAGCTAGCTACGACATATATACACACACGGCCAAGTTGGCAAATCGGCCGCCACCAAGCACACTTGCGCGCGCATGGATGGTACGTGCCTGGTGCGACGTTACGTGCAATCCACCGCGGTCTCGTCTGCCGATGCAGCAGCGGCAGGCGTACGCTAGCTAGCTAGCTCCCGCACCATCACTAGTGCACGTACATATACCATTTTTGAGGGCTCGATAAAGAGATAAGGCTGAAGCCAGAGAGTAACATATATAAAGCACAGCAGCAGGAGCGCGTCATGGGACCCCTGCCCGGACCTGAGTGCTGCATCATCCATAGGCCACTAGCGGCAGCAGCAGCAGAAAAAATCACCATCTTTTCCCCAACCCCCGATGGCCCGATCCATCCATGGATCGATCGACCCTATCCCGTCAATAAATTATATGAACGCTAACAACGACAGGGGCACACGCCGCTGCGAAAAGGGGGCAAGGCTAAAACTAAAAGCCGGGAACCGTGTGTGCCTGATCGCCCGGGGAGATAGACGAGGCCGGGCACCGTGGCTTGCGAAAATATCCTGGCGGGCTCCTGGGACGGCAGTGGGCAGTGGCATGGCAAGTTGAGATACCCAAGGGCCAAGGCGGCAGTGGGCAGTGGCATGGCAAGTTGAGACGCCGCTTTCCGCATGCTCTATGGCCGTGTAGCGCAGTGCAGTGCAGGAGTGCCAGTGGTGAATGCCTTGCGCCCTTGCCAGTGTAGTGTAGCCGTCAAGCAAGCTGTGTAGGCTGTAGCTGCTGCCGAGTCGATCGGGTGGTCGTTGGGTAGTGCGCGAGGCGAGGCGCACTCGGGCCTGCCGAGGCCGCATCCGGGAAGCGGCCAAGCGGCGCGGCGGAGGAGAGAGAGCCAAGAGTAGGCAGGCGGCGAATGAAAGCTCAAAGCGGCGCTCGACTCGTTCCATCCAGCCAGCCGGGCTGGCAACTGGCATGCATGGATGCAAAAGTGCCCGTGTCCTGGGCAGCATCATCGCACTACCACTGCAGCAGGTTGGTTGCTTACCTGATCCATGGTTCTTTTCGTACAGGTACAGCCTCCGCCATCATCATGGCCGCAATCCAGTTGCTGTACCTGTACGTCCAGTGGGATCGGTCGTCCTTTGTTGGGCTGCTTGTGCACCTCATGCTATGCTGCTGACCGGGCCATCCATGATGAAATCTATGATGATAGGGCCGGCGGATGAGGATTACATTGCGCCCACTGGATCTATATCTCTCTCTAGTCTCTAGCAGCTAGTCCAGTCCATGCAAGCAAGCAAGTGCACGGCTGATGAGGTGATGCATGGGCGAGATGCGTTGATCTTGATCAGGTAAAGATTCAATGATGCACGTGACGGTGTGAGTGCATGTCCGATGCGAAAGCTCGCGTATGACCACTGTCTGCACGATCGATGATGGCCCCGTTGAGCAAGATGGCCTGCTGACGGGTCGTGTCGTCGTCAGTGCGCCGAGGATGATGGCAAATGGCAAAATGGCAGTAGCAGGTGATGGATGAGATGGACCAACGGAACGATCGCCTCATGCATGCATCTATCGGCTATCGCTGGTACTACAGGATAAAACTTGTTCATCCACAACAAGAGGGCCAAAGCCGAAAGTGGTCAGGCAGGCCTATTGCACATTTTAGTCGTATTGGTGGTACGAAGCGGCATTATTGTTGCCAATATAGACCACAGTGTGCTCAAGCTGCCGACGGCCTACCTTAGCTAAGCTGATAGTGGCAAGCAAGCTGATAGTAACCTGACACAATTGATTTTCCCGCGCATTACATTATGTTAGGCATATTGAATTTAATATGTACGACAACCAATTTATTCTGTGTTCTCAAGTCATTCCAAATTAGTAATCGGTACGGGCAACTTTCTTGTGGTTGCATGTCACCAACACTACAAGTGTGCGTGGTTATTGTGGCATGTAGGTACAATTTTGTTGATAAACTATACTTTATCTGTTCTTTTTTTCCCCCGAGAGCGGGCACTGCCCGTTTTTTATTATAAAGACATACGGAAATACAGGGATGTGCCCAGTTCAGATTACCAGAATTAGTTGCAAGGCGCAAGCAGAACTGATAACATGAACATGGACACCCAAAAAAAATGAAAAGAGGATTTAAACAGTGTATATACCTAAACTATTCTTCACCCGTTATGAATTATGGATATCTTTTTACTACTATGTATCTAGATAAAGTCTAGATGAAGTGTATATCTAAGTGCATATTAAAAGCTATGTATTCAAAAAGAAAATACATTATAGTTTTTCAAATAGAAACATCTAGGACTCTATAGATCCTTCCCTCTAAACTTTGGTTTGAAATTAGCTCTAAATTTTGGCCCCCTCACATTAAAGATTTACACCTCAAAAGTGAGCTAAGATACTCTAAAGTTTTAGAGCTCTAAAGTTTAGAAGAGTGGATCCAAGCAAGACCTAATATAAGGATAACACCAGTGCATGCAGCTACAAGAGTTAGCCTGAGCACGATCATGAATGTGGCTCAGTTTTTGCCCAAAATTACTCAGCTTTTGCATGCTCTTCCATACTACAATGTAGCGACATGCTGCTGCTTCAACATTTTTATCAGGGCAAATCACCGCTTCCTCTGTAGGAGAATCTAACACACTGAGAGGCTAACATTTCTGCTGATTTGGACACTAGATGCAACGTGAAAGTTGAGGCAGCACTTCATATTGGTACGGGGCATGGCCTAAGTATGATCTCGCTTAGCTTCTTTTGCAAGCTGAAGTCGGGACGGACTCCTGTTTTAATACATTTACCTAAAAACAAAAAGGCATGGTTTAGTTTTTTGCTAGTAGATATCCATTTCTCCAATTCTATTAAGTTGCAATAATATGGAGCACACTGACTATTATGTGATGACATGGCATCGCCACATAAGGCCCATATGCTAGTCGGGGAGAGAGATGAGACTGGTACATGGCTCTCGCATTTTCGTGCCATGCCATCGTGCTATTAGTGTGCCGTGCATAAGAATTAACTTAAGTTTTGATGATTTGAATCTAACGTGACATGATTATTCAATTTAGAGATCTATATGTATATTTTAAAAGTTTATAGACATCTAAAGTAACATTCTAAATCCGGAAAGTTAATCAGACGACCGGTCGCGCTCCATCTTCAACGCGCGACACCAGGCTGCGACGGGCCGGCCCACGAGACCCCCCTCTCCCCCGTCCTCCAACCATTTCGGGCTTTCCTCCACACGAATACAACACTACCTAAACCAAACTGAAAGTAGTTGCTGCCGCTCGCTGGAGAAGGAACCGACGGCGTATCCCTTGCTTCTGCTCCCCAAGGCACCCCAAATCCTACAACAAGGCCATGAGCCCCATACCCCCTTCGTCCACCCATGCCATGCTCGCGCCTTCCCCCGACCCCTCACCCCCGGAGGATTGCGCTGAGAACAGCGACTGCGTCCATCTCCAGGTGGCCACGCAGGTGCTACCGCAAGGAGGCGACGTAGTTTTCGACGTGGCGCACCCGGGCTCGGGTGGGATCGATGCATATCTGCACAGCCAGGACAAGCGGTTGTTGTGCGAGACGGCGTCCTACGGCTAGGAGCAGGAGGTCGGGAACAAGGCAGGGCTACATCGTAGGCATAAGTACAGCAGCGAGCGGCAGCACACGGGCATGTAGGCCTCTTCTGCATCTTCTTCGCCGAGCATCAGAAGTCGGCTACCAGCAAGCCGCCTGGCCTGTGGCCTGTGCTTCAGTTTCCGCTCTCATGTGAGCAAGCAAGCTCTTTTCTGAATCTCATGTTTTTGAACTTGCGTTAGAAGCTTTCAGGTCTTTTGTGAGCAAGCAAAGCTCTTTCTGAATCTTAGCACGTTACTGGATTTGCTTTAAAAGCTTGCCTGCTTAATAGTTTATTTGATTGTTATAGAAAGTAGTAGGGCGTGGGATCTATCATTCAAGTGCCTGGATTATTTGTTCATTTTGGCGCCTATGGCCAGCAGTTGCAGTTGTCTTTTGTGAATCTAGCATTCTATTTTTTTTATCAGAGCAAGCAACTGAAATCTTGCACTGATGAGGGGTTACAAGTTTTTGCAACCTTGAAAATGAAGAATGATCTAAATAGTACATATTAAATATGCAATCTTTTTAGATTGCACAAGATTATTTGATGAGTCCTTTCTTATATAGTGTTTGTGAACCAATGGTGATGGTTCGGTAAAAATAAATTGATAGCAAGCAGCTTGGTCTTTGATTCTCATCATGTTCAGCAAGCAACTTGGTCTACACTCCCGTTGCTATTTTTCAGTCTTCTTTCTTTGTTTAACTTTGTCTTCATTTATCTGTAATTTTGTACTATTCACTTGTACTGAAATGAAAAGCAGAGCACCTGCTGTTTATGCCAATAAATAGATAAATTGATAGTAGTGATGGACCTTATACATTCCATTGCTTGTAATCTGAAAATTTAGTATCTGTGCTATAAACTAAGTCATACCTTGAATTTGTTCCGTCCTCCACCCGCCACTGCACTCATTTTGTAGGTAGTCACGGTAGTGGAGCAAATTATCCACTCTTTCTTCATTGATATTAACAGGTACCATTGTTTGTTCAATTCATAACTCAAATTTAATCATTTAAGTGTCCTTTGATTAATGTCATTTTAAATTTTCAGGTTTAATTTATACTATAATTATTCATATAAACATGTATTATTAAATTTATACTATAATTATTCATAGAAATATGTATTGTTGTTGTTTAGAAAAGTTTTTTTAGTCTAAGTTCGCCCTATCTAAAATATCTAGTTGGATCCGCCACTGCTACCATGTATCAGTACAATGTAATTTGTTTTTTTTGTAAGGATGTAATTTATAGCAATTTATTTATACTATTGTGGCATGTTACGTTAAAATGTTACATTGTTTTGTTTTTCATTGTGTCTGCTTTTTACTTTTAAGTAGTCATTTATCAGTTTCATTTATTTTTTCGAGTTGTCAATGTCATTTTCCTTTTTTTGGTAGCTATATATGTTGTCAACTTCATTTTTTGTTTTTGTTTGCCATTTCAAATTATAGATTCTGGTAGCTATGTTGTCAATTATAGCTATTAGTTTTTGTTTCCTATTTTAGTTTTCATTTATTAATTTTAGTTCTATTTTCTAGTTGCCATTTTAGTTTATATTTTAAACTTCGATATGTTTAGAAGTCATAATTTTTTGTTGTTTCACGATATCTTGTCACTTACTCAAAATATAACTTGCTACATACTTTAAATTAAATTTGCCACACACAAGTTGGAGCTGGTAATTTCAGTTTAAGTTATATGATTTATTTTTTTTGTTTTTTTAGTGTTTCTATTTTAGGATTCTTTTTCATTTTTTACTTTCAGTTTTCATTTTTTTTTTTTTTTTTATTTTCAGTGGTCAGTGTTTTTAATGTCCTTTTAGTTTCAGTTCTCAGTCTCCATTTTAGGCTTGAATTTTAGTTTCAATTTTTAGGTTTTCATTATGTCAACTTTTAGTTTTCAATTTATGTTTATTCAGTTTCAGTCCTATTTTCTAGTTGTTATTTCTACTTTTAAGTATTTTTAATTTTTATGTTTTCAAAAGTCATAATTTTTAGAATTTATCATTTCACAATATCTTGCCACTTGCTCAAAATATAAGTGGCTATATATTTTGAAATTAAACTTGCCGCACACAAGTTGGAATTTTTTTAGTAATTCAGTTTAAGTTTTATGTTTCATTTCTTTGTTTCCCAATGTTTCTACTTTAGTTTTTAGATTCTTTTTTAATCAATTTTAGTTCTATTTTCTTGTTTTCAATTTCAATTTCATTTTCTGGTAGCTAAGTGGTTCAAATTTCTTTCTAGTTCAAATGCCTTTCTAAATCGTGCATATTAACTGTGCATATTAACTGTTTCTTTACTATTTTTTCTATTTTTAAATATTTTATTTTTCATTGTTTCTTTTAGTTTCATAATATTTATGTCCTTGGTGGTAGCAAATCATATTTTTTGGCTGGATTGTATAATAACTTGATTCCCAATTAGCAGCTTATGTAGCACTTGTTTTAATAATTTGTCCCCCTAGGTTGCATATTGTCTTCTTTTTTACCGCTAGTCATGTTTTTTTTAATAAATTCTTCTGCTTGGCAGCTACTCCCTCCGTCCCAAAAGAATGACGTTTTCGCTTTCCGAAAAACGACTGCCGGCAATTTTTATAAATAATAAATGTCATCGATTAGTATCATAATTAGTATCATTGGAAAGATCTTTAGATCTAGTTTTTTAACAAATTTATTTGAAGATATAAATATTATACATATTTTCTACAAATCGAGTCAAACTTATGGCGACGAACACCCAAAACGTTATCCTTTTTGGGACAGAGGGAGTAGTTTGCATTGTTTTAACATGAATTATTACTTGTTTTCCAATATATATGTTGCAATAAACTCTCGCTAGCAACTCGATGTAATTTGATCTTAAAATACTATAATACGGGGCTACTACCTTTGTGTAACTACTATTTATTATATTGTGTGCTACTATGTATAAACTCTAATATATTTTGTGTAGTAGCAACTTTAGTATTAAATATTAGTAACTCATTTAATAAATCTCTTAGCACATATTTACACATAAATTGCTATTAAAATAATTTTTTTCTAAACATATACAAGTGGGATCTAGTTTTGTTCGACCCGTCACGTAGAATATACCGACGCAAACGGAATTTAAAAACGGATAAACTATTTGCAAATTATAGTTTTTCGATTTGCGTGCAAGGTGCTGTCTGATGTCTGATCACACGCCGTTCGTCACTTCTCGCCTTCGTGGGCCATGGGGCAGGGCTGGGGTCCATTGGCCGCATGCAGTGGGAGTAGGAACGTCGAGCCCTGTGCGGGATGTGGGTCGCGCGCTCCCATTCTGCGCGACCCGTCGCGCAATATCCTCGTCCTTCTAAATCAGTACGGGTCTTCGTTTGCTCCCACGGTCTTGCCTGGAAAACTAGCCAGAAAGGCCCGAGCGGAGCAGGGAAGTCGAACAAATTGGCCTAGTTAGATGCCACTGCCAGCGTCACAGGCCTGCTTTATTATCCATACGAAGTACCAAACACTGCAGACCCGTCGGCCTACAAGGCCGAAGCTCATTAGTTGGCCTACCTGGCCCATTCTGGCCACTCGTAGTTTTTTTTTTTTTTTTTTTTTTTTTTTTTGAGAGTGCCACTCGTAGGTTTTGAATCTTTTGACAATGTGTCTTTCTCAGTCACTACAGAAAACATGCTGCATATAAGCACATACAACAAGTTCAGAATGTAGAGGCAGCTAAAAAGCGAAGTGCAAACCATCCTCCAGTAAGCGGCAAGAGAACATATCCCAGAATCATTGTTATATATCTGGGTCAGTAATCATCTTTTGTACACATACTTTACTCTCTAGAAGGTAATACCTCAAATAAATCTGAGCCCTTAATTTTTTTTAATTTTTTGAATTAAAGTCATTAATTAATTAATCTAGAAAAGGGGGAAAATATTGTGGAATCCTCAAATCAAGGAGATAGAAACCCACAGGTGCCCCTTCCTTTTACTAGCCTCGTGTCATTCCTTTTCCAATCCATGGTCCGTAAATCATTGGCGACAACAATAACGAAAAACATGCAATTTCAGCCGCAAATGACATATTACGAAAAAAATGATTATGTTGTAACGTTGGCTGACACATAAAAAACTACAGTCAAGTGTGAATTTTTACTGGATAAAAAAAATTGTAACGTAATATGTTACATGTACTTTACGCACAATCTAACACATATGCTCAAGTACCACATGCAGATCACGTACACGTGATCGTGTATTACACGCTAGCATGATACAAATCACACTAGCATGTCACGTTGGCACACATGCAAATCACATCCGTGTAAATTCAAATGTATCAATTCACATATAAAATTAAGTCCTTGATACATATAAAATTAAGTCCAAATTTGCAAAATAAAAAATTATCGATCATATCCACCAAATCACACATGTGTCAATCAAATCTAAACAAGGAATTTTTATATGTAAAACTTTCCTAATTTATCCTACTTTACAAAATAAAAAACTAAATAAATATATATGTCACATATTACCTCCTGAGAGGTAATAGGTGATCATAACCGTCCGATCAAAATAAATGAACGGCTCACAGTGATTTGGAGGTACCACAGCAAGATCCTTCGTACAATTCACGCTTTGCCGCAGGCACGCAAAACATAGAAAAAAAATGTGCATTCGCACATATGTGATCGAACCTGGACAGGAAATTCAGGAATGAAACTCAAGGAGTTTCAGTATTACTAGTACATGATGAAGGCCTCAAGGGAAGACTCGAGTGGTCATTCTGCTTGATGCAAGAAGGCCAATTACTTCACGTATTTTGCGTTATATGCCATAGACCCAAAAGAGCCACTAAAGCATCTTTTTTTAGACATATGAACCACTAAGCATCTGTTGTACTACTAGCTGACAATGGTTGTGTGCGTTCGCAGAGGCCAGAACGTTTCCTCCTTTTTTTTTAAAAAAAAAAAAAACTACTTGCCGACAACGAAATTTAAGCGAGCTACAGAAGTCAGCTTTAGTGCAAATACATGACATGTAATAAATTTATAGATTGGGATCATTCACAAAAGATTTGCGAACCAGGAAAATATAAGCACAAGCAAGCGCTCTCTGCACTGAATTATTATGAAATGAAGTCACAAATTTCATGCTATTCCTTTTCACTCGTGGGAAAAAAAGACATGAATACAAAATGTGAAAAATCAACATGTATAAAATGAACTATCCAATTTCAAAATCCAACCTACTCATATCTGCAATAAAATTAACCAAATGACCAAAAGGACGTGATGACAAGTATAATAACAGAATATTAGAAATACTATGAGCCAATAACATTGTCTTATAAGCCTACTTATCAACCGTTCGAATAATATTATTCTCTCACAGCAAATCAACCGGTTTATATCAGCAGCCAAGGCCAAACAACTCTTCATTAGTCCACACATCAAAAAAATGACCGACCAATTCAAAATTATCGTAACGATCCAGCATTGTGAACCTAGTGCTTCATTGAGAAACTGAGTAAAAAAGATAAAATTCAGCACTAACTTGCCAAAAAACCATATACAAATGGTAAATAACTGTGTTCCGTCCCCAAATAAATCAATTCTTGGAATTCATGCAAGTCAAACTATAGAAAAGATTAACAACATTTTTAATAAATTTATTTTAAGATACAAATATTGCTAACAATTTTTATAAATCTATTCAAAGTAAAAAAAAAAATCAAGTATTAGTTCCATCGCCCCTCAATCACCTGGCCGAGTGGCAGTAGAAATCGAGACGAAGCGATCGTTTTGCCCTCTTTGCGAGCTTCTCTGTCGTCTTGGGGCTTGCGCTGACATGCATCTCCCAGTTCCTTCGGTGGTACGGTCGTCCAATCTGTCCGTGGACCGAAATCAGACGAAGACCCTCTTTGCGAGCTAACTGTCGTCTTGGGGCTTGGACATGCATCTCCCAGTTCCTTCGGTGGTACGGTCGTCCAATCTGTCCGTGGACCGAACTCAATAGTCCACGTTGAAAGCCAAGTTCAGATGCCCATCCTCCACGGCATTCGCAGAGCAGTTCCCATCCCTTGCAAAAGTGCAAAACCCCAAGTCCCAACTCTCCCCTCGGCGGCAGGCGGCAGCCGGCAGGCACCACCAAGCTCGCGAGCCAGCGAGCCCTCAGGCCTCAGAGATGCCGCTCCGGCGCCTCCTTGGCTACTTCGGCGCTGCTTCGAGCCGCCTCCGTCGCGGCCTCTCCACGGCCGCCTCGCGGTCGCCGCCACCACCTCCGTGGGCGATGATCCGCTCCCCCATGCTTGTCGACTCGCCGGCGCCGCGCGCGTCACTCGACCTCGCCGCACCGCTGAGCCGCCTCCGTCGCGGCCTCTCCACGGCCGCCTCGCGGTCGCCGCCACCACCTCCGTGGGCGATGATCCGCTCCCCCATGCTTGTCGACTCGCCGGCGCCGCGCGCGTTACTCCACCTCCCCGCACCACCGTCCATCTCCCACGTCCTCGTCCCCGCTCACCTCGTCGACCCCGACGGCGACACCGCGCGCCCGGTCTTCGCCGGCGTCGTTAGTGCCGCGAGCGCCGACGGCCTACTGCTCCTCGAATTCATGGATCTCGGCGACATTGCTCCCGTCGTCGCCAAGCACGGCTTCGATCAGGCACGCGCGCTGATCACGGATGTCGGCGTCGCCCGGTTCGTCCTCAACCCGCTCAGCGGCCAGATGTTCCGCCTCCCTGACATCAGTGGTTCGAAGAAGACCATCTCCAGCGTGGACATCGGCATCCTCGCCCAATCCGAACGCCCGCACCAGTCGCCTGACAGGTATGCTGTCGCCGTGCTCAAGGGAGACAACGATGGGGGGCAGCAGCGGTTCGTCATGTGGCGGTTTCTCTCGCAAACTGGAAAATGGGACAAGCTGGCTTTGCCGCCCCCGTTCCCGTCCCCGCACCCGCTGGGGCGCTGGATGGAGGTGGTGGCCTTCGCCGGCCGACTGTGGTGGGTCGACGTCAGCTGGGGCGCCGTCTCCGCCGACCCGTTCAGCGACCGGCCGGACCTGCATTTCGTCGAGCTGCCGAGGGGCCGCGCGACGGAGCCCGTGGAGGACCTGGACAGTTACCGTCGCGTGGGGGTCAGTCAGGGGAGGCTCTGTTACGCAGAGGTGTCCCGAGAGGAGCCTTTCCTGCTTAGTTCCTTTACCCTTGACGATGGCGGCACTGGCTGGACGCTGGAGCACCAGGTGGCGTTCAGCCGGCTCTGGCCTGGAGAATGTCACCCGTTTCAGGGCTCCCCACGGATTAGCGTTATCGATCCACTGAACGCTGGCGTCGTGCATCTCACAATCAACAACATTGTTCTAGCTGTAGACATGGTTAAGAAGAAGCTGGTTGGGTACTCGATGATAAGTCGTGGTGTCCGAAGAAATTCAAATTTCCTAAAAGCATGTGTGCTCCCACCCTGGCTTGGATCAAGTCGGATCCCTTCTGCAGGTAATCTTTCACATGGTTTCTTTTGAGACACATGTTTGATAAGTTTCTTAGAGCCAATATTAAAATTAAGGTAGGATAATTCGCTAACCCATGGCAACAGCCTGATATTTCGGAAGACATATATCTTCTCTTCTTATGTGATACCATTGTTCACAATGCCTTATTTTTGCAATTTAAGGACCTCTTTTGAGCAAGGACTGTGCGAGAAGCAAGACGTTATCTGAAATTTTGGTTCATGTAGACAAGGATAAGAAGAATTGAGATGCCGAAGCAAACATGACTCTTGGTACCCACTTAAGCTAACTCTTGTTGAATCTATTGTTCTGAAGTTTGTTGAATCTATTGTCTGTTTCATTCTTTGTCCTAAAATAGTATCACCTATAAATCATGCCTTAGATGAAGTTAGCAAAGATCATGGCGTAATCTTCTTCTGCTGAATCAAGATATAAACAAAGCAATGCATGCTATCTTTCAATTTTCATAGTTTCCAGTTTACTTGCAATTATATTGTTATTTTCCACAGCATTTATTCCGTTCATATGTTTATCCAGACGCGTTCTAATGTTTCCTATTTGATTCAGGTTCTATAGAAATCAACTGAAAGGTGTTTTAACTAGTTTGGAAGCTGATTGGTGGCAGATTGCAGAGCTCTCATTTTTTGGGAATCCTGGAGAAGTTTGGGTTTACTGGCCATCGCAGTTTCGTTATGTTGTCTTATTCTCGGAGAAGTATGAAATAGGGGGTGGGGACTTAATGGGAAGCATATATTGAGAACATTTCAGTAGAATGGCTCAGCTCGGTTGTATGTAACGACCATCACGTAAGATCATACTACATGCTTTATTTATTGCAACAGAAAGGTCTCTGAACGCTCACGTGACAGGATGTATGGCGATGCCTCTGCTGGTTAATGTGTCCTGCCGTTTCTGCTGCTGCTTCTTTTCTTTCCTCCTTTTCTTTTGTTCAATTCAATACCTGATATTGAGTTCTAGGCAATGCAATAACGTAGCGTAGCTAGTCCACAGTGTCACAATTGGCTAGTCCACCGTGGAGTGATATTTGTTTGATTTGCTGTTAGGCTAGTCTCAAATGCACAATTTCATCACACAGATTCCAAAATTATTATCGTGTCAGCTCTACAGGTTTTAAGTGACGAATGAAATAGCCACTCTCAATGCAAAGTTTTTGACACAGTTTCATAGACTAGCGACAACAATTATTTACTATGGTCAAATGTGGTATATGAAATATGTAGTCACTTGCAATTTAAGATATGCAACAGCAACATATTCGGATATTCTAAAAAAAATTACTGAACCAACAAGGCTACTCAGGTTCAGATTTACATCAGCTGCATGTTCAGATCACACGACCAAGTCTGACTACGGAAGCATGCCATTTAAGCCTAACACTCCGAAAGACTACCAAATTGTTACTCAGCTATCCTAGGTAGAGGATCAGAATTAAGAACAGAGACACTGACCTGCATCATTCCTGTTACAGCGCCCATGGCAAATGAATTGGAGGATACTTCCTCAAAAGATCAAATTGAAGGAAACTGGTTCCAAACCAGTTCAGTTTCCATGCATATCGATCCAGTTCCAAGACACGGCGAAATCAAAAGGAACCATCACAAACACTTGCAAACCGGATTAACCATTATTTCACACAACGATGTCACAAACTGGCAACCATTTTTGCACAAATGCATGTATATAAACTGACAGGAGTGGCACAAAGTACAGAACAGTTGCAACGCCCGGCACGCAAACAGAACACATATGGATCATACATACATATGATTTCAGCTACTGTCTCACTGTTAATGCAGCCAACAAGTGCCTCAAGACGAACACTGACTTCATTTATCGCACTCAAACTTCACGGAATTCGTAGCTGCAAACCTGCCCGCAAGGGAGAAGCCAAGCCGCCCGGAGGAGAGTTGAATAAAGGAACCCGCTCTGTCTCACAGCTTCTCCCTTTTGTTCTGGAAGAAGCCTTGGGCAGAGAGCGCGCAGGAGAGCCATTGCAAGATGCAGGGGAAGCAGCTCCGTTTCGACAATGGATCGCGCTGGGAGAGTCTTTTGGGCTAGATTTATTTGGGTCGTCAGAAACGCGACAAGCCCAAGTACTTCTGAACTGGTACACTAAGAGAAGCCCAGATACGGCCCAGGTAAAAGTTTGGCTCTGTGAAGACAGCCCGAATCTTGCAGCCCTTTTCCAGAATCTCCAAGCAAACGGTCGGAACCCTCTCGACGAATTTTTTAGCACTCACAATTAGTACAAACACCGCCGTAAGCCAGCTCTACAGCACTCGCTAATAAATCGATGCTTGAGCTGTAGGTTTCTGGAACATTCTCATGGCCGGCACCCCTGTCCCGCCTCTGCCATCCGGAAACCACGACACGACTCCAGCGCCGACTCCACGTCCCCCCTCGCCGCCGGGACACGCGTCCGCCGACCGCCGCCGCCCCCTTTATTTAAGCCTCTCACTTGACGCCATCGTCTTCCGTCCTCACACAAGCTAAGCTCGAGAGAACTAGCTAGAACACTCGATTGGCAACCAAAAAAAAAAAAAAAACGCACACGAAGGCAAGCCGGGCATCGCAGGCACCGCGCGGTCACCATGGCGCAGGAGGGGGGCCTTCGGCTGGTGTCGCACCAGATCGCGGCGCACGGCGGGCGCCTGACGCGGCAGTACTCGGCGGAGGGGCAGGGCGCCAAGAAGGACGTGTCGCCGCCGGTGGAGTGGTACGGCGTGCCGGAGGGCACGCGGTCGCTGGCGCTGCTGGTGCAGGACATCGACGCCGACCCGGCCCTGCCGTGGACGCACTGGGTGGTGGCCAACATCCCGCCCACCGTCAAGGGCCTCCCCGAGGGGTTCTCCGGCAGGGAGGGCGGCGCCGCCGCCGCCGGGCGCGACCGCGACCGCGAGTACGGCGGGCTGCAGGAGGGGATCAACGACTGGAAGCAGCCCGGGTGGCGTGGGCCCGTGCCGCCTTCACATGGCCACCGCATCCAGTTCAAGCTCTACGCACTCGACGGCGAGGTGCACCTCGGCAACAAGGTACGTTCGCCGTTCGCTCATGCGTGTATAAGAATGTTTGATGCTAAATTTTTGTGCTAAGTATATATAGTTACTTGTTGATTTGTGATCGGATTGCAGGTGACCAGGGATAAGCTCTTGGAGGCCATCCAGGGCCACGTGCTGGAAGAAGCCGAGATGGTCGCCGTGTTCCAGGGAGTCGTCTCCAACTAACTCCATGCCATGGTTCCTCACCTCTGTTGGCGTGCTTTGTAATTTGTGTGGCAACCTTGTAATAATTTTGATCGAATAAAAGGGAACTTTACACGTGCTTATTATGATGACCCGAGTCATGATGTGGGTTATCTTTGCGTGTTTACTGTTTGCCCACTCACTCACCATGAACGATGGTGATTCGAGAAACCCGTCTGACGATCCTGCGAACGTTGGCCGCCGGCGAATGTGAGCGGTGTGGCGGAACGGTTATGGGAAGTATTAGCCCATAATGAGACCGTGACAGTGCTTATGGCCCATTTACGGTCTAGTATTAAAAAAACACTTCCCGCTCTGGCCCAAATATGATAAATGTACATGGATCTGAGAAACATTTCTTCTGCTTGTTAATAAAAAAGCCTAATAAAACGTTGCTCTTTTCTCACGAGAACAAAAGTCTGCTTAAAAAAACAGTGCCCTGAGCCCCTGACCTCTCCCGCACGGACCGCTCGTGGCGCCTTACAGCTGAATGGTGACGCCCCTGGCTCCCACCATGCCGGGCATCCGCTGGTCCGCCGACCCATCCCTCTCCATCATCATCACGCCACCGCCGCCGCCGGCCCTCGCCGCGGCGTCGTGCCTGGCGGCGTCGAACTTCTCGCCGTCGCCCCAGAGAGCGTACGCCTCCTCGCCGTGCGCGGCGTCGTCGCCGATCATGAGCTGGTCGTCGGGCATCCGCAGCGGCGTGACCAGCCCGATGGCGAGCAGGATGAGCGACGTGACGGCGACGTTCCACGCCACCACGAAGGCGGCGCCCGCCAGCTGCTTGCCGACCTGCCGGATCCCGCCGCCGTAGAACGCGCCGCGGAGCCCCGGACCGGGGACTCGATCTCCAGCAGCTCCGGCGTCGCCAGCAGCCCCGTGAGGATGCCCCCCAGCAGGCCCGCCACGGCGTGCGTATGGAACACCGCCAGCGTGTCGTCCACCTTCATCAGCAGCGATGACTTCTTGTGCAGGATCATCATGGTGAACCACGGCACGCTGCCCGCGAACACGCCCATCACCACCGCCGCCCACGTCTGCACCAGCCCTGCACATGCACACAAAGTTACAAACGGAAACTTTCCACAGATTTCACAATGTAAAATAGTTTGCAGGACGCCCATGAGGTTGATGACACGGCGGCTAGTGAGACGCGGCACCGAGAACGTGGCTCTTGGAGCAGCAAAAAGGTTAGCAACCGCACTCAGAATAACAGATTTCGCTTTCGCACATGCGCGCGATTAGCATTGGCTGCCGGTTGCCCGTTTTCCACCGTCCTCTTTTGACCGGTGCATTAGTTTTTTTTTTTTTCCTCATCCGTTCCGATCGCATTTTTTTGGCGTTGAAATGAGCCCTGATCTAGGCATAGTACAGGTACTACAGCTAAAATGCCAGATGCTTCAACAACCCAGACGACTGATGAAGCCCAATCAGCAGAATGTCGTCTCGGAGCACGCGACGTGACCCGTGGAATATAAAAAAAAGGTTTTCTGGGATGTACGGAGAGGCAAATGCCGTACGGGATGCAATGCAACGAATGGTTTACCTGCTCCTGGGGTGATGCAGACGAGGCCGGTCATCATGCCCTGCACGGCGCCGATGACGGACGGCTTGCTGAAGAAGATGACGTCGAGGCAGGTCCAGGTGAGGAGGCTGGTGGCGGCGGAGACGTTGGTGTTGAGCACGGCCACGGACGCCGCGATGTTGGCGGCGTACGGCGCGCCGCCGTTGAACCCGGCCCACCCCATCCACAGCAGCCCGCCGCCGGCGATCATCAGCAGGATGTTGTTCGGGGAGAAGCGCTCCCGGTCGCTCTTCAGCCTCGGGCCCACCTGTCGGATTTACACACAGAGAAATGTCATCGTCAGTAGCAGGCAACGGCGAACGGCCTCTAGTAGTGCCTAGCATAGCATGAGATCGATCGATCGATCGGCTCCTCCTTTGCGGTTGGTTGCCTTCTTGGAATGCCATTGCAAGATGACACGACGATTGGGACTTGAGGACTCCAAGCGTCAGCGTCAGCATCAGCAAGTTGTTCCGTCGAGTCGGCCATGGGCGGCATACCGCCGGTCCGCGCCGTCCGTCGGCCTCGGCGGCTACAACCGCCGGTCCAGTTTGTTCACATGTTCCTTGGGGTTAAAGTTCTTGGCCTTTCCGGTGCGCAGCCATTAGCAACAGGCATGCTAGCAGCTCAGGGTCAGGGTCATGTGGTTGTCAAAAGGCGCAGGAGAAAAAGAAAGAAATATCTGCAACCGGACGCACTAATTTCTTCTTCCCAGCCCAGACGACTTTGAATCTAGACACGCTGCTCATCAATGATGATTCTACTATATTTTTGTGAATCTCAGAATCTGTGATGCATCAGTGCGTGCATCCCCACGGACACAGTGGCGTCTCCGCAAGGAATCCACACTGCCTGCTGCCTGTTGTGTCAAATGAATAACATCCCCACGGACACAGTGGCGTCTCCGCAAAAGGAATATTATATTTACACCTTAGATAGATCCTGTTTTTTAATAAATTTTTGTTGTGTCAAATGAATAACGTCTACACAGTCCACACCTACCTAACACGTTACCCAAACCCGCCGCCGCCGGAACAGTGGCCTCGCCGCACCGCAGGCGGGCCGGAACAGAGTGACGTCACCATTCCGGCGACGACGTCGACGTGGGGAAGGGAATTGGGATGGATCGCAGCGGAAATCTATCAGAGGCGCACGACGAATATACGTACCCAGTATGCGGCGGTGAAGCCGGCGACGCCGGAGGAGAGGTGGATGACGTAGCCGCCGGAGTAGTCGATGACGCCCCAGTGGTAGAGGAAGCCGCCGCCCCAGAGGCTGAAGGCGCCGACGGTGTAGGAGAAGAGGAGCCAGAGCGGGGTGAAGGCCATCCAGGCCTTGATGTTCATGCGGCCCAGCACGGAGCCCGCCAGGAGCACCAGCGTGATGGCGGCGAACTCGAATTGGAACAGCACCAGCGTCGCCTCCGGGTACAGCGGCTCGGTGCGGGGCGTGCCGCCGTGCGCGGTGGCCGACAGCGAGGCGCGGCGGACGAGGTACCCCTGCGAGAGCGCCACCCCGGCCTTGCCCCAGAACGGCAGCAGCCGCTCCCCGAACGCCATGCGGAACCCCACCAGCACCCACACCAGCAGCGACGACGCGTACGCGTAGAGCGCCATGAACGCCGAGTTCACCGCCCACTTCTTCTTCACGATGCTGCCGTACAGCACCACCAGCCCCGGCATGGACTGGATCCCCACCAGCGTCGCCGCCGTCAGCTGCCACGCGTTGTCGCCCTTGTTCAGCCAGTCAGGCACCGCCGGGAGCTGCGCCGCGTACGCGCCGCCGCCCGACGCCGCCATCTCGATCGGTCGCTACGAGCAGGGCGGGACCGGGACGGACGGAGAGGAGACGCGAGAAGCTCGGTTCGCTGCTGGTGTGTGCCGTGTGCGCGCGCGCGTTTAATACGATGCGGCTAGTAGGACTTTATATGGGTGATTAACTGTTTCGTGGCTTCATGAACTGGTGTTTGATCTGCGATTAATTATGCTGGTTAATTAACAAAGTGGGTCATAATGGCACGGCGGGGAGCTCTCGTGACAGGCATGAATCGACGACCAATTGGATTGCGAGGCGAAGAGAGACCCAGACAGGAAGGTCAACCCGGCAGCGGCAGCCAGGAATGGGACACGGTAGGCGGAGAACCGGCGTGTTGCGTACAGCGCTAGCTTTTCCATTCTTTCTTTCCCTTCTCCCGCTAGAGAGACTGTTCTGAAGATGACAAGAACATGTTCCATTCCATATTACGACTTGAATTGTTTTATTAGTATATATGGCCCATCTTGTCATTTCTATGCGTGTTAGCTTAGGAGATTCAAGTGGACGAATGAAACCAAAAACGGAAGGCACGTGGAGCATGAACGGTGGTAATGAAATGGACTCATGGTCATGCGGATGCGGCTGATGGAGTTTGCAGACTTCATCATACTTGCAATATGCACCAGAAGTGTAGATCAGCCGCACCTTCTCGGAATCTGCTGCTTCCTTGGGTATACTTGTCGAGTCGCTGTTGACAAATGATTAGTAACACGACGTCCAGACTACGGCCCCGTCAAGTTGATCTCCACTTGTACAGAATCGGGCAAGGGACAAGTGTACGGAGTGCTAAAGCCGAAAAGCCTACGCAGTTTCACGGAAATAGGACACATGGCCGGGTTCATGTCAGTCAACTGACTAACTGCATTGCTAATGCAACGCAAGCCAAAACGGCCCAGTGAGCTGTGTATAAGATCTTGTCGCGCTCGTATGAACTCGAGACATTCTCTGCTCAGCGGGTTGATCGCAAGGTCAGTGGCCTCTTTGAACTGGGTACATAGCACTGAGCCACTGACTGAATGCCCTCAGAGAGCGACCATCTTTATCGTGTCGAAACTCCAATGCCCTGGGTGAACAACTTGGGTGGTCATTAATAGCAAGTATGTATGGCCTTAACTGCCGCATCTCTATCTAGTTTATAATAAATCCCCATGGCCCCATAGAGTTTCCACAATTTGACTATCCAACGCCAAGTCGCCAATCCTCTATACAGTACTTGCAAGTTGAGACAGGTGAAGCATCTGAATGCATGCTGTGGCAAACAGCCGAAGACTAGAGCGACCAGTTTCAAAATAATAATGATTTATTAATTCTTACTGTTTAAATCTGCGTACATTAAACTATGCAAAGATCCCTCAAAGCGATCAGGTACACCGAGATCCTCACCGGAGCTAAAATGTTGCCTGGGAGACATGTCCACCATGATGTAAAGCAAGTTGAGAACTTCTTCCGAAAAGTACTCCTGGTTTTGGCAATCCATCCGAGGCTTGCTTCCTGGATCGGAAAAGGTGAATCTGGGGAGCAGGCAATCCATCCGGCGGAGTAGATTCACACACAAGTGATACTATGAAATTAAATTATGCATCCAATCAACAATTGAACCTCCTAGGTTGCATTAGCAATGAACATAAATGTAAAACAGGAAATCACAAGTAATGCCATATCTCTCCTAAAAACGCCTGGTAAAGCTTCATAAAGCTACAGAAAAACAAACTTCAAATAATAGGATGGAGTTAACGGAACATCCAAATGGAAACGTGGCCCTAACAAGGTACGTGAATTGCTCCAAATGTTGCAGCAAGGTAACCCTATACAGATTTCTGAACAAAGCATAGTGCCAAAATTGGATGAACCACTTGATAAAACTATGAAAATGTGGATCTTACAGCACATAAATAGCTCAGAACAACATCATTAGACAACAGACCTAGTAGCTCAGAAACAACATCATTATATACAATAATAAGGAAACAACAGTGTAAGGAATGACCGTTGAACAACCTGGGTGGTTGGTTGCTAATCTCAACTGGTACAGTGTCAAATGCTAATGGCGCTCTAATTTATCATCACCAAAGAATTTTCTAAACACAACTTGATATCCTATGTCAATCATCTATGCTTGCATGAAGTGTTGAAGCACAAGAATGCATGCTATGGCAAACAGGTGGAGACCAGAGCAACCAGTATCAGAATAACTATTTTTGAAGTATTATTAGTACTTTTCTACATGCAACTATACAAATGCAGATCACAAAGCACCCAGGTGCACTGGAAATACTCACTGGAGCTCAACTGCTGAGAGACATGTTCACCATCATGTAGCACTGCTGAATCATTTTGTCACCAAGTTGGATAAACTTCTTCTGGGGCCATAATAAAGTAATCAATTTCAAGCTTGTCCCCTGGATCTGGCAAGGTGAATCTAGTGGACAATGTCACCACTTCAGCTTAGTATCTGGGTAACAGGTAGTACTAGATTAATACAGAGGCTATCCCATCAATTAATTATGCACCAAGTCAACCAACTAAGCCTTAGAGCTAGGTTGCACTAGATATCATTATATTTGGCATTGCTTGTGAAAAGGTGAATCACAAATAATGTGAAATATAACCTTTAAATGTCATGTAAGATTTAAGCATAATAAAACTACACAAAGGCAGCCTTCCAATTGCTGGGATGGAGTTAAATCAAGAGTCAAATGGAAACCATCTGCAGTGCTGGTAACACATGTGTTGCTCCAAATGCCGCAGCAACATCAAACACCATACAGACATAGATCAGGTTTTCTGAATGTAGAGCACATCAAAATTGATGTACAACTCGACCAACTAATACTATGAAAATGAGGATCTTACAGCAAACAATTAATAGCTCAGACAATCTGGTTTGCATGTTATAAAATGCACAATTGCAAATTGATATCACAGCCATTGCTAGAGGATCCAATAAATCAAGTGAATATTATTTTTATTTTTGAAGATGGTGCTAACCAATTTACTAAGTCAAATACAATGGTGTAGCATTTATGTTAAAATAAGTCAACAACACTCTTTGAATAATAAGAATGTCTAATATGACTATATAGATGCCATTTGTTCAAAGAATACATTTTGGCAAATCAATTTTGTTTGTCAAATATAAGTCAGCATCTTTGAACAGTGATTCGAGGAGAATCTGCAAAAGTGATTATAACTGTGCTATTCAGTTCAAAACAACACTGACATGCAGACAATACACAAACCTGTGTTGATAAAGCTCAACTGTGAACACCATATTGAGCTTCCTAACTTTGTTAACACATTCAGTTACCTGAGACCCACACACTCAGTTACCTGAGACCCAATTATTTGTACGGTACATAGTTCTCCTTACCTGTGAAGTAGCCAGTTTCAGATTTCATCACCAATTTTCCAGATTGATTACAATGCTGCAGCAAAAAGAAAAAGAATTCCTGAAAAGCACCAAAATGGTTGAAACATCCAAATCCAAAAGGTAATATAATTTACAGACTAGCATTTTACTAACAGAGGCGATTCTGACATACCTGAAATCTACTAAGAAGCTATAACTGTGTGCCACTGACAGTCTGACACCCACAAACTAACACAAATACAACGATGGAAACAAACAAGACCAATGTTCTTTGATAACTTAGGAGAACAAGTATTCTCCTCATATTTGAAAAATATCTATTCTTGTACATCACCACTTCAATGAAGGGGAATAGTTCAGATGTACTGTATGAAAACAAAGCTCCCTTATCTTTACAACATGTCATCACCTACAATCTAGACTAAAGTCAACCAATGTCAAGTGTGCCCTCAATAAAATTAAGCTGGCCGGAAATCAATGAATCAAGAATCTGTAGTTGATATCCCTCATAGTTCTACCATGTTCAACTTTACATGAACACCATCAACTGCATACTTCCAGTGCCAGGTTCCACTGTCCATCAGTTCGTCACGTATAAGATCCAATTTAACAACAAAACCTGTTCGACAAGAAGGAATTCATTCATCAGGAACCTTGGGTGCATGACATAATAGTGGGGCGGGGGAGTAAAGATAGAAGCAAACTTTCAACCCAAGAATATTTTATTTTTATGCATATGTGCATGAATCTTTTCTGAAATCTAATTATTACTACTCTTAATGAGTATGAAATTTGACCAAGTTATATCCATTGCACATAATAGCAGGAATAAAATGATTCACACTTTCAGAACATGAATTTGTAATTAGAATGGATAATTGACCTATACAGCTATATCTAGTGTGGGGCTGGGGGCCAACAAATTTCACAACTTGCAAAGTAAAATCTAAAATGTTGACCCACTCATCAGCTTAAATGAATAAAAAAGAGCACAGAAAGAATCATAGGCAACTGCTAATTAACAAACCTGCTCTGTCCTGAATGATGCACATTCTATGACCATCGGGAACTTCAAATACATGGTTACCCTAATAAAACAAGGGGGAAAATAAGACAAAGAATGACAAATTAAAAAAAATGCTGTTTATTAATATTTGCACCTTCAAGACTACATCTTTTGCCTCAAATTCTGCATTTCCATGAAGAATAATCTTTATAGATTCTGATCTCTCCACATCATGCTTCCAATAGACATTATTAGGAGAAGTCCAATTGATCCCTTCATTCACAATTTTAACACTTTGCAGTCTGCATCTCCCACACCTTTCAACAAATGTGGCATTAGAGTTCCATACTTACTGGATAGATGTTTATAGCAACTGTGTGTTTAAAAGTAGGTAACAACCTGGAGCCATAGTGCAGTATCTGTTCACCATTTTTGTTCTTCTTGGTTGAACCCATGATGTTGTCAGCTAGAATAATAAGGCTTCCATCCAGCTTTAAGAATTTAACATAATAAACTTAGTTTGTACAAGCAGGCAAAGTATGTGCAAAATTCTCGTTTTGATTGTTACCTCAACATCTTTCCATAGAAACTCAGCCACCTCTATTTGCAACTCTGAACCTTTAGAAACAGAACCACCTATGAACTGCATGGAGAAATTTTGGTGACCACCAAAAGTAGACAGGGCAAAGAATAGAATGTAAGAAGCCAATTACTAGCAACTGAGCACAAGAGTCTGTAAAGGATCTTCCACACTACACAGGGCAGTATGGAGCAAAGACCAGCTTTCCCATCTCACAGAAAGTTCGTAATGGTAATTCTACCGCATTTACCATAAGCAATTAGTCTTTCATTCAATTTCAAGTTTCTTGTGCTGCAAGTAACCCATCTTCATGCACAACATGCTCAACCTCAACGTTACATTTTATGCATATAAGATCTGAGGAACATGAAATTATGTCACATTAGGCAACAGTAAAAGGTGCTTAGTCTGCGTTCAGATATCACAGTACAATGTGTACTGTCCCAAACAACAAAATGTTGTTGACAGGATCATTGGTATCTGTGAGCTAACTGCTACTATGACATGTGTCAAGAACTGTCAAATGATAGGTTTTGTTATGCTCAATGTTCATAATGGATGGTAAGCAATTGCCTTGTCAATCTTGTTGCTCAAAACTGGCAAAGTGGACTATAAAGGAAAATAACTCTGCCCTTGTGGATCTTGCTTTGCCAGTAGCAGCTCAAAGACATATATCAGGTAGAATAAATTATCTAATAATGGAGAGAAGAAAAATACAGATATCATGTTTACCCATCAAATGCATACAATAGCATACCTTTTGTCGTATGATATCCCAAAATGGGCCTAAAGCAGGATGAAGAAATATGAGAAATGGCGGTCCAGAATGCATATACGCGCTGTTGTCTTTAACCTGATGTTTGAAAATGTTTTAAATAAATTTAAAATGAAAATGCTTCATGACTAAAAAAATACTTAAAATAAATTATGAGAAAAGATAGTGCAGCAAAACGCCTATAGAATACCACATGAAAGGCTAACTCATGCCAAATGGGAAACAAGTTCATAGACAGACAAGGTACAGAAGTACAACTACCATGGGAATATCTATGCCGCAACTGGAGAGGAGGTCATGAGCATTGCGCATAATGTCGAGGAGTGAGCCCTCTGGAGTCTGTAGATAAACCAAAGTGTGAAACATGAGTCAAATAATTTCAGCGACTTAACAATATACTACAAACAGATGTAATAGTTTCAGAAAAGATGTTATATCAATATTATCGTGCATTCATGTTATTATCAACACACCTGAAGAAATTAAGCGAGTAAGCAGTTTTATCTCTGCAAGGGAATGTGCTGAGCTATCCAGCCGTAGGTACAGAACTAATGCCACTCCATTAAGGGAATAAGGCCTGGCAGGCCCATTAGGGCCACCAAACTCATTCAAGTCAACATCAGCGTATCAGGCAGCATACTTGGCAGCTTGGCGCTACATATTGCTAATTGCTGATCTACCGAACACAAAATTCAGGAACACGAAGTAACTAACAATACAAAACAATTATACTTCTACAATTTCTATGAAAAAGCAAGTTTGTGTGGTTCACTGTTTTACAAAATGTACATCAACACTGGAATGTCCACAAAAAGTTTATTATTGTACTATATTAAGGAAAGGTAGAAGGCCAGCATTGTTAATATGCAGTTCTGCACTGATTGGCATGTGAATCAATGAAGTGGAACACAGGGTAAAAATGCTAACCTGGTGCAATGATCTGTCTTCTGATTTCAGCTTCCTTTTAGCTGATGAAGTGACTCTTTTCCTTTCATTATATACAATGAAAGTGTTAAGCTCACCTGTTAAATATGAAAAAGCTAAAACTCAACATAACGAAGTGAATATATAGTTGCATAGAAAAATTAATAAATCGGTTAACAAATGTTAGCTACCAACATACTTTCTATTCCTTTGCTGCATCTGTAGTTATAAGTGTTCATAAAATCATCTGCAATGTTTTGCATTGTGCACTCTAGCCTGCCTGCAGCAGCACTGTCAAAAAGAAAAAAAAGTTGAAAAGAATAAGCAGTAGAATCATAATAAATGACTTAAAAGGAATAAGCAATAGAACTGTATAATTAAATGTGCCTTCCATATATCTGCCAATTTAGGCCCACATACAAGTCAACATCTTACGGAAGCAATTATGTCGTAAATACCCAGCACAATGTAATACTCCATTACTCCCTCCTTTCCAAATTATAAGATGTATCTAGACACTGTGTATCTAAGTGCATAGAAAAATCTATGTAATCTAGAAAAGCCAAAACGTCTTATAATTTGGAATGAAGGGAGTAGTAAATAAAGAGCATGCCAAGGCTATATGTTTGGCAGTTCCCAAAACTGGCTTTGGCCATGCTGGTGAGCCAAATTGGCTCTCATGCGCAGCAAAGTTGGCTTTGCTGGCATTGTTCCTCTCTGAACAAGCTCCTCTGCATCCACTGGAGCGACAATAGTCCCTGCTGAATCAATGCCTTCCCACCGGATTGATGAACTCGCAGCACTAATAAAGCAACTTGTCTTAAAAACTGAGCACCTTGTGGTAAAAATCGAGCACCTTGTAGTTGAAATTGAGCTTCCTTGCTTGAATTGGCGCCTTCACTTCAGAACCCAGCACCTTGTGACGCAAGTTAACCTCGACATTGCTGGGTCATGCGGTTGACACTGGGATCAAGTTTCTTGTTCCACAAAACTCAAAAAAGACTCGCTGCTTGGCAGCAGAAGGATAGGTGGATAGCAATCTACGGCTACCCATCAAACCAATCTGAATGAGGGTAAATCAGCTGCTCTCCGGCCAGTGAAACTCAAGTCCAGATCGGCTCCCCCTCAAATCGATCATCACAAACTCAAATTGATGCTGCTTCCTTCCCTGTGGTGGCTCGAATAGATGCATGAACTGACCAGGATCTGATCTCCGCCACATGTCTGAGCAGCTTAGTGCATTTGCAGGTTCTAACTGCTGGAGAAGAAGATAGAGGGGAAGCAAGGTAAACTAACCAAATGCTCTACTTTCATGGTAGATCTGATGGACTGAACTATTCCAAAACGTGATTGTAGTGTTGCAAACCTTGGGCGTGTTTGGTTCTCTCCCTCTACTCATGTTGCCTCGCTGAGCTTGCCAGGTGATTTACGATTATACAATGTGTTATATACTTCTATTATAGTCTCATAGCAAATAAGAACAGGGTCCAGTTTGAACGCCTTTCATGTTTAGAGACCTATATATTATATATTATTCACTAGAAATAAGCTTAGGCCAAACTGAAGACAAGTCTTCAATACACAAATAGCTGATGCTGTAACATGTTAACGAATTGCCATGCTGGCTTCTGAAATCATTGTGTATAACTGATAAGCTTAACCCTAAGCATCCACTACCAAAAACTGCCATTAGGTATATTAAAAAGATCGGAAGTTTAAGGTGAACCACTGGAAAGGAAGTACCTACACTCAAAGCCGAGATGGTTGACATACGATACTGCCTTTTTCAAATTCAGCACCATCCCTGGTAAGCAACTGGCATTTTTGCGAGATCCAACTTCCTCTACTGCTTGTAGATCAACATAGAGAATGTTTGTATTTGCTGGAAAGCTAACCTGCGAACTAAATTTAGAGAAACATATATGAGAAAATAATTGATAAGATATTGCCAATGTTGAACTGTAATCTATAGAGAAAAATATCAATCTTAAACACATCGCTGGTTCTCTGCATCTGCCATCCAGTCAAACTGACTGAACTGAAGCAGGTATTCTTTGAAGGAGGTAAGAAGCACAGAACAGAAATGTTCTAAAACTATGATTATCATCATGTAATACCAACAAATGATTGTCAAGCAGGTGACGATTAGTTCAACAAAACATAGTAGAGAAATTGGTTATGTGGACTAACTTCTGGTGAACTTTAAATGGTATTTTGGAGAAGTAACAAAACCATCCCCCCCCCCCCCCCAACCTCAAAAAAAAAAAAAGGAGTGTGTGTATACTTGCATTCCAATTTGAACAATGCAGAATTTTTATGCGGATGAGAATGACCCAAAGAAATATTACCTGCTGGTTACTGTAGGTTCTGGGATGCCGTACTTTTCAAACTCAGTGTACTCAATACAAGTGATGCCATATGACCATAGCCCCTCAAGATTTTGTTTCTCAATAAGGACATTCACTCCTTCAGTAGCCCCCGGTCTTCGCTCACAAGATGCAAAACCTAATTTCTGAATCATGATGTCAACTCAAAGAGTTTCAAACAAACGACAGACTACCGATTCGATGGTGCAAAAATAGACATTATATAATGACTCGTATCAGCAAAACATGGGAGCCACCTCAGAATAGGATAGTACTTAATGCCTTTTCTTTTACCTTATTGCATCGAAGACCTATTCCTGCCAATGCCATCATGGTCAAATCAGTTGCAGCAACCACATTGCTGGAAAAAAAAAAAAAAATCAACAATTATATCCTGTCAAAAACGTTTTATTGATTGACACCCCAGCAAAGAAAAAAGATCATTTGGCAGAAAACCTGACTTGGCGTACAGTTGCACCTTTTCTACCACAATTTTGTAACCATTGGAGTACGCCTCTATCATATGCAAGTTTCCAAATAGCACCATGACCACCAGGTTTACCAACAGGGAAAAGTGATTTGCTGATTAACCATTTACCATCCTCGGCATTTACTACAGGTACCAAAGGCTACAGATACAGTTGAAGAAATTTAGTTAGAGCTTCATAAAACTTGTGGGCAGAATGTTTAAATTCCGATTCTACAGAATACAAACGAACATTCTAATGGATGGATATATTATATAAGCCCCTGGATATATACCTGTTCGAACAACCGGAAATTGTCACGGCCTCTACCAAACCAATCAAGTCTTTCACATATCGCAATTATATGTTCATGATTATCCTTCACAGAACTAGTCATGATTGCAACTGGGGTTATACATTGACCTCCAAAGATCTTGAAGTGGAGAAACTCTCTAGCCTGTCAAACAAAGTCACGCGCTTCACATTATAATATAACAACTAGCTATTGAGTTTTATATAAATATTTTAAGCCTTTACAAACATAACTAGTCAAAAAGTAACATGGCACTTACACAACCAAAAAGCAATTGAAAAAGTTAGCTGCTACAATGATATCCCTTTCTTAAGGGGACATGGTCAAAGTGCGTAAAAATAACATCAATTTACTATTGTATGCAGACACCATAAGTCAGTAAAAAAAAAGAAACTACATGCAAAGAGAAATTTCATATGCACAACAAATTACCTGCAGATCTCGTACCAGCCCTTCCAACAGAGATCTCCCACAGTAAGGGAGCAACGCAGCAGGAAGGGATTCACCAGTATCTGAGTCCACTAAACCAAGGCGATCACCCGCACCACCAATCGGATAAATTTCACCTAGCTCTGGCAAGCCCTAGAAAAGGTCATATTTCAGTTTGTACCTTACAATGGAATACATGTGACTTATTTAATGTGCAACATTATTCAATATAATTTGCACTTGAATAAGAACAATAACCAAGTGTTGATATCCTTATCATAAATTTCAGATAATGTCGTATATGAAAAAACCTCAATTCCCCACAGAGCTGCTTGAGATGCATATTCTTTATCCTCCAATAAATTAAGTCCACTGGGAACATGGAAATCAACAAACTTGTCTTTGCTAGGCCGGTGCATGCGATCCTTAGAGGCTGAAAGGAGCTCCAATGCCATAATTTGATAGCTGAAGTGGATAAAGGAAGTAAAGAACATAAGTAGTATTATTAATACTCTTGTAGATCTACCAGATTAACAACCAGATAAACAAAATGGTTGAAATAGTTAAACAACCCACTTTTACCATTTGGTGTCACCGATTGTACCTATTGTTAGGGCCATCCAGTTAATGTTAATCAAATGTGTTAGAAGGCTTGTAGTCTCAAAACATGTCGCAACTAACCTTCCCGTATGACTGCATTTTAAATATGACACCGTAGCTCATGAGGGCCAGTTTGGATACACCTGTCTAGTTATTAGTTGGGCTAAAAATTAGCTAAAATTAGCTGTGGTTTTGGCTAGCTAAAAAATTAGCCGACCTATTAGTTCTCCTGTTTGGATGCAATAGAGCTACTTTGAGCTAAAATTAGGTAGCTAACATTTACCTCATGGTATCCAAACATGCCCTAAATGTTGTTACTACTTTGCACCTTTCCTTATGAGTGCATTTTAAACATGATGCCGTAGCTTGTAAAGGTTGTTACTACTTTGCACCTTTTCAGTTACTAACTTCTGATTCCAGCACGTATCAGATTTGGCAACTTGTGCTACTTCGTCGTTTACTAAGTCTCCCAGATACAAGCAAAGCAATGCTCACCCGATGATGCCTCCAATGCAGTCGTAAAACTCCTCGATGCTGTCGAGGAACTTGAGCAGTCTAGGGAGCATCTCCATTTCTTCGCTCCCCTTCTCGCCACCCACCACTCCCTCCGAGCTCCACTTCCCAACCAAACCGGCCAGGGTATACAGCGCTTCCCGCAGGGCACTCCCACTCCCACCACTCACCCCGTTGCTGTGGTGGTGCTCGTGATGGCCGTCGCCGCCGTACCAGTCGAGCTCATAGCCGAGCACGTGCTCCTGTCCTGCCGCGATGAGGCATTTCAGCAGGAACATCTCGCGGGGCTCGAGCGCGCCCAACACCCCGCGGCTCGAGTCCTTGCCGAAGAACGCCGCGACGCGGGGCTCCGCGTCGAGCGCGCGGAGCTTGTCGCGGAGCGTGCGCGCCGCGCGGAGCCTCTCGCGGGCGGCGGAGAGGCGCGCGACCTCCGCGGCGATCGCCGCGTCCCGCTGCGGCTGCTGGTGCTGAGCGGGGGAGGCACGGGCGCGGGTCCCGGTGGCTCGCGCTCGATCGGCGCGGTGGAGACGCCCTGCGAGCGCGAGGCCGGCGAGGGGGACGGCGACGGCAGCGCGGAGAGGAGGCGGCTCCGTCCGCCGCGGCATCGCGGGGCGCGCGTGTGCGGGAGTGGGAGGCGCGGCGGGAAGAGGGACGCGGCGTGGAGGCGGAGGTGGGGAGGAGCAGCAGGAGGAGTGGGCGCGCGAGAGGCCATGACTTTTGGTGGTGGCCAGTGGGGGACTGGGACTGGGAGGGAGCGGGCGGGCTGACCGGCGGGTAGAGCCGTAGAGGCGAGAGCGGGAGGGGGAGCCGGGGAGGGGATAAGAGGAGCGCACCGTGACAGCGAGAGGCCGAGGGGCGGACGGGCATATGCTCTCGGGCGATACGGTGCCGGGCTCTGGATTCTCGGGTGCCCAAGGTGCGCGGGGCCGCGCGGCGCGGGTCGCGGTCGTGGTATCGCCGAGCTGGGACGAGGACAAATGGGAGATGCAGATGGTTATTGGCTTGTGGATCCGCGCGTCTGGTGTTTTTTGTTCTGTTTGATTTGATCGGATTGATTGGGCCCTGGAGGACATACAAGAAACGTGGCCCAATTGTTGATAAATTTACTTACCGACCTTCTTTATCAGAATTCCCAGGTGTTTCTACAAGATTTTTGTGGGCATAATGCAAAATTTTTGACATGAAATTGGATGAGATCAAAATCAAAAGAATTCATCTGCACGCGGTGCGTTTTGCGTTAGCAAGACTCCTTGGTTGCGCAAGCCAAAACTTTCGTGCACAGCAGGTCACTTCGGAGACCGGTTTCATTACTCCAAAGTTACAGATACAGCCGAAGTTCTAAGCTCTTCCATTAACACCAAATTCACCAAAGACGAAAAAACAGAGGAAATTGAGAACGTGCGGATGCTGGTCACTTGAGCTGACCCACCCAAATCCACCCACCTCGCCCGTTTTCCGCTGTCCTAGCCTCGTACGTGCGTGCCCCTCCCCGCGCATGCACTGTATAATATAAAGGTCTTTGCTCCGCGATTCGCGAACCATACCAAGGGTGTGAAGCACGCCAACCTAGACTGCACGAAGCAATGGCGCGAGCCCTGGCATCCGTCTTCGTCGCGTTCCTCCTCGCCGCCTTCCTCCTCGCTTCGGCTCTAGTCGCCACCGCAGCGGCAGCGCCGACGAGCGGCATCCCGGCCGTGTTCGCGTTCGGGGACTCCACGCTGGACCCGGGCAACAACAACGGGCTGGCCACGCTGGTGCGCGCGGACCACGCGCCCTACGGCCGCGGCTTCCCCGGCGCGCGGCCACGGGGCGGTTCTCCGACGGCAAGCTCATAACCGACTACATCGTCGAGTCGCTCGGCGTCAAGGACCTCCTCCCGGCGTACCGCGACGGCGGCCTCACCCTCGCGGAGGCCTCCACGGGGGTCAGCTTCGCGTCGGGCGGGTCCGGGATCGACGACCTCACCGCGCAGACCGCCATGGTGTCCACGTTCGGCTCGCAGATCGGCGACTTCCAGGACCTGCTCGGCAAGATCGGCGAGCCCAAGGCCGCGGAGATCGCCAACGGGTCGCTGTACGTGATCTCAGCCGGCACCAACGACGTCACCATGAACTACTTCATCCTGCCAGTCCGGACCGCCAGCTTCCCCACCATCGACCAGTACAGTGACTACCTCATCGGCACGCTGCAGGGATACATTCAGGTATACATACGTTTAATTCGCACGGATGCATGATTAAACTCGGTCTGTTCTTTGAATCAATCTGGTTTTAACTTTGGTCGCTAATGATGGCGTTTTTATTTATTTGAGCTAAGTTTTTATTTATTTGCGCTAACTAATAACAATCCAGAGCCTGTACAATCTGGGAGCCCGGAACTTCATGGTGTCCGGCCTGCCGCCGGTGGGGTGCCTGCCGGTGACCAAGAGTCTCCATCCGGGGTCAGGAGGCTGCGTCGCCGACCAGAACGCGGCGGCGGAGCGGTACAACGCGGCGCTGCAGCAGATGCTGACTAAGCTGGAGGCGGCGTCCCCCGGCGCCACGCTTGCGTACGTCGACGTGTACAACCCATTGATGGACATGGTCGCGCAGCCCCTGAAATACGGTGAGCGACAGCAGATCCACAGTAGGCTAGCTACTAGATCGATTGAGCACCTGCTAATTGAATTCTTTGCTGCGTGCGTTGCAGGTTTCACCGAGACGAGTCAGGGCTGCTGCGGGAACGGTCTGCTGGCGATGGGGGCGCTGTGCACCAGCGCGCTGCCGCAGTGCCGGTCTCCGGCGCAGTTCATGTTCTTCGATTCAGTTCACCCGACGCAGGCCACCTACAAGGCGCTCGCCGACCACATCGTCCAGTCTCACATCACGAAGAGCTAGATAGATTAAGCTGGATTATTTCGTAGGAACGGCATTGCCATTGTATATGAAGCTGGTTCGGTGCTTATAGGAGATTGTTGCTATGAGATTGAGGTAGTCAGGACATATAGGATTTGTATAGAATTAAAAGATATATGCGGTCACGGATGTTTTACATAGGGAAGTTTGTTAATTTAGAGTCATTTATTTGAACGAAGTGAGCTTCGGCCTTGACTGGCCTCCGCGTCGTCTCCGCGAGGCGACTCGGGGCGACTCCACCGCCGCCGCAAAAAGCCACCCCGCCCCCCCCCCCGCCGCCGTCGCCGCTCTCCGGCGGCGGCGGCGGCCCGCGACGGCGCTCAGCATGGCTGCCGGCGCGACGTCTCTCCTCCCTCTCCTTTCTCCCCCCCCTCTCCTCTCGCTCCTCCCCTTCCCCGCCCTCCCTTTCTCCTCCCGGCGATGGCGGCCGCCGCCTTGGCCGGGTGGCGTGATCCGGCCCCTCCTGGTCGGATCTGGTCTCCGCGGCCGGCTCCGGCGCCATGGTACCTGCAGCAGCGGCGACCGAGCCTAGGGTTAGCGGCGCCGGCGGGCGGCTCCGGCTCATCCCCTCGCCCGGGGTGGGCGGCGGACGGCCGGCTGCCCTCCCCTAGGCTTGCCTGACCCGGCCGGACCGTCCCACGCGCTCCCCTCCCCGTTCGTCGGCGGGGGTCGAGCTAGGGTTGGAGCACTGCCGGGCGGCTCCTTCCCGTGGCGGCGTCCCGGGGAGACCGCCGCGCGCGCGACCTTGGCTCCGCTGGGCGGCGGCCTCGGCCGCGGCCTCCACCCCCTCCTCTGCGGTGGGGGGGCTGGCCCCGGCCGCTGGGACCCATCGCGGGCGCCTTGGTCGGGCGTCCTATGGCGGCGACCGGCTGCCGTGCGCCCACACTCCCACATTCTTTGCGGGCGGGTGCTAGGCCCGCCCGCTTTGGCGGTGGCCCCTCGCCGGCGCTCCTCCCACCACCGCCCGCTCCGGTGAGCGTCGGTCGGCCGGGTGGATCCGAGGCTCTCGAGGCCGGTCGCACCCTCCCACTTCCCGGACCTGGCTCAGCTCGGCGCTGGCGGCAGTTTCCACGATGACATCCGACGACGTCCTGGGGTGGTCGCGTCCATTGACCCCGCCGGGGCGTGGAAGCCGCGGTCGGCTCCGCCCCGACGCGGTGATGGCCGGCCCCCCGCCGCGGCGGCATGGGCCTCGACACCGCGGGTGAAAACCCCTTCCTGGGCTTCGCGCGGGATCGGCGACGGTGGCGCCAGCGTCACTACCTTCCCCGGCGCCGTCTCTCTGCGTGTCGGCCCACTACCACGGTGCAGCTCCGGGAACGAAAGCTCCCTCGTGTGCATTGATCAACGGAGTTGGCGCCCGCGGGCGTCCTCCCCTTCCTGAAGGCTCCGTTGAAGCACCCTCAGCGCTCGCACCCGACGTCAAGCCTCGCCCCGGCCGATCCTGCGCTGCCATGTTCTGTGTTGTCACTTTCGCTTCTCTGCTCGGTCGATGGTGTCATCGTCGCGGTGGCCGTCGTCGTTGTTGGCCCCGGTCACCGGCGTCGTGCTAGGCTCCTCCTCGGGCGGACGCCGCCGAGTGAGTGATGCCCCTCGCGGGATGCGTGGACTCGGCGACCGCGTCACCTATCATTGAAATACTTTGCATTTGCGGTTACATCTCCCGAAAGAGATCGTTGTGGAAGTGTTGTTGGGCGTGGTGGAGCCCCCCCTCTTCTTCCTTTTATCGTGTTTGTTTCGTTGAGCCACGGTCTTTGTGGTTTCGGTGTCGTGTCGTCGTGTTGTGTTGTACTTGCCGATCCTTCGGCCACCTTCTTCTTAATGAAAATGACACGTGAAGTCGTGTTCGAGAAAAAAAAAGTACTTGAAATAAGGGCATGTTTGGATCACAACTTGATTATTATAGTCTGAAATTATGAATAGGATTATGAATTATAATAATTATAGTGTTTGGGTAAATGGATTATGGTGATTAATTGTAGTTGATTAAAAAGTATGTTGGACAATCGGTTGAGGGCAATTTGGACTTTCATCACCTGTAATTGTCTATAACCTTGGTCTCGATTGGATCATGAGTTTATGGTAATCAAGAGTTTTGATTATATTTTGCTGAAACGAAAGAGTTTATGATTATTATAAAGGGTTTTGCTGTGGTATATCCAAATAACTATGAGCCGTTCATTTGATTTGATCGGATGGTTAGAATCACATATTACTTTGTAGGAGGTAATAGGTGAAATAAGGAAATTTTAGATATAAAGATCCTTTTCTAGATCCAATTGATATATACATGATGTATTAGATATGATTAATCTTTTTATTTTTGCAAGTTTAGATATAACATAACTTAATTATTACTATTTTTTCATGTAGTTCTTGTAACTCAGAAATGCTACATGCGTGTACATATGCCTAAACTCTACCTCACACATTTAATTATGTAACACGTGTATTATCGTGTAATATGTTTTGCTCAATTGACGTGTTAGCTATTAATATTCTTCTTGTATGTACAATTTTAGCAAAACTAAGTATATTATAAAAAGAATTTGACCACTTTGAAGATAAAAAAATTATCATCAACAACCCGCTAAACTGTTTATGCGCGTACGTGTCCGACAAACATGTTCAACCTCCATAAAAAATTATGTTCTCAATATACCTAACAACTATGTGTTTTATTTCAAGGTCTTCTTAATTTTATATTATAATTTCATTCGAGTTATCATGATGTACACACTTGATTATATGTAATATATAGGTTAACGTGTAACATATTTTAGATCACTAGAATTTACGGCACAATAATTATTTGTGCACAACATATATATATTTCTTAACCGGATATGTGTTAGCTTGTGTATCTATCTACTAGCTATTTTTTATGGTAATACAATATAGGCACGATGCATGGATCCGCCGGCCTGTGCAATAAATAAGGGAAGGGCCGATCGGACGCATCCTGTTAGTATTGTTTCTTTTTGTTTTCTTTGTCTATATTAATTAATCGATGGTTCAGATTCATTCAAAGTATTACCTTCTAGTAAGTAAAGTATGTACCATAGCATTGCCCTATTATAAATCGGAGGGGTATGAAACAAAGCCTAATAGAGGACTTTACTCGCCTTGGTTACCCATACCGATTAAGAATTAAAATTGGCAATAGACAGCAAAGCAGGGTGACCGTACTCGTAGTTATGCAATCGGATCACATCTATAAAGATACTCTGTTTTTGATGAAAATCACTGTAGCGGGAATGCACTGTTCACCGCACCGGGAACGCATCACATCTGCCTGTTCATCCACAGTGTCCCTATCCCGCTACAGTAACCCTATCCCCTCGCTACAGTACTCCGATCCCGTACAGTACTCCGATCCCGGCTATAACCTGCTCCCGTGAACAGTCCCGTCCCAACCAGACCGTTACTGTAGCGCTGTTTTTGGTGAAAATCACTGTGACGGAATGCACTGTTCACCGCACCGGGGACGCCTCACATCTGCCTGTCCCTATCCCGCTACAGTAACCCTATCCCCTCGCTACAGTACTCCGATCCCGGCTATAACCTGCTCCCGTGAACAGTTCCGTCCCAACCAGACCGTTACTGTAGCGCTATTTTTTTCCCCCTTCTGTTTCTTTTTTCTTTGGCCGCCGCCCGCGCGAAGCGCCGGGCCAGCCGTCTAGTATAGTATATGTTGGTATAAATCTGATTAATGAAGGGAATAAGTACCTAATAAGATTGAGTTGATGGTATTAAACAACAAAACATTTGTGGCAACGATCAATTTGAATTCTAATTCAGTGAAAAGTTTTGTATCACATTTTAGTTTTATAACCTTAAGACAGTCCACCAGGGAGGCATGCAAGGTTTTAAAGACATCCACATCACAAATTTGTTTGCAAATTACAATCTCACACGAGCAGTGAATTATGGAGCGAACAAACACACGAACTAAGCACAAATTATGATTTAGGAAACAAACACGCGATACTTCAAGTTATTGAGCGAACAATCAACGAATAAGGCTACAGTAAGCATACATCTTAATTAACATAATTAAGTTATGCAATTCAGTAAATGAGTCAAAATGCTTTGAGTCTAACTTGGGATCATCTAGGGGTTCAATTGGTTCGTGTTCAGCAGCAAACTTTCCTGCTCAATGTTTGTCTTCTTGGCTGGCACGGGGCCTACTACATGCCAGGATGGCGGGTTGACCATTTCAGCGGTGGGAATGGTCGAATGGACGTGGAGTCGTGGACGAATACAACCTCGCAGACTTGGAGGACTGAAAAGGTTTCGCCGCCATTTCTTGAATGTTTTAATCACCCAGGTGGCAGCTGGCCAGCTGCCCACCGTCTCTTCTCCAGTCTTAATGATCCACGTCACCTGTTGTTTCCCGCCAAAATTCTCTTGTTCTTAGGCCGGGAGGGGCATAACTGGTTTTTTTTTTTTTTCACTTAAAAGGCCCAAGAGCTATGTCAAGTTATTATATTCACCAGTACCTGATCAGGTTCTGTAGGCAATCACAATCCTCTCCAATTTAAGAAAATAAATGCAGATATTCAAGCGTGAAACGACAAAATTATGGTACTGAAGGGAGCAAAGTTCAGTTGGAACTGGAGAGTAGTATTGTGACAAGGAAATAGGAAGCAAACAATGAAGCCAGCTCGCATCGTAGGCCAATTAGAAGTAGATCAACACCAACACAAAGGCAGCAAAGACTCCAGTGTCATGGAGACGTGAACAATTGACACAACACACGAGCGGCCACAGGCTGAAGTAACGTGTTGCTGTTTCCACATCGTCACTCCTTGCAAAGAAGTAACACGGCATCCATAATGTTCTTGGACATTGCTATCCAGGTAGATCAAAAGCCTGATCCTACATTCTTACTAACATCTTTAAAAGGTCTACTAGGAATTACGCAAAGCCATAAACTCAGACAGCTCCCAGCTGTGAAGTTCAATGTGGGCATCCACAATGCCCAGACTTCAGCCAGCATAAGCCCATTGCCAGAAGCCTAAAATGCGTCCCATTTTGATTGCACCAACATCAACAACTGCCTAATGCACCCCCTCGCAAAAAGAGATAAACGTCAACACCTTGATTTGCTAATTTTCAGAAACCTGAAAAGCAAATAATAAACATTAGGGATATCTGGATGAGTGATATGGCAAAGCAAGACTTTTATTGGTTGTGTATTATATAATGTATAACTGCAAGCAAGGAAATGTAGTATAATGATATAATCACATATATTACTTTGTAAATAAAATGATAGATTTTTCCTTTGTTCATATTGTGCTTATTTTTACTCATTATGTTTATGTATTGATTTTAGGGGGAAAAAGAAATAACTGGAAAAGTCAATAAGAGCAGGCAGTCCAAGTTTAGTTAAGTTTTACTCTTATTAGTTGCTAAGACAATAACCTATCATGATGGCAATGATCAGGATGTGCTTATTTTTACTCATTATGTTTATGTATTGATTTTAGGGGGAAAGAGAAATAACTGGAAAAGTCAATAAGAGCAGGCAGTCCAAGTTTAGTTCAGTTTTACTCTTATTAGTTGCTAAGACAATAACCTATCATGATGACAATGATCGGGATCTTTTAGGCTTTCATACTTGTAGTTTTCCTGGCATATTTTCAGCTTGTAACAATAACAAATGGTGCCTGATAGTTCAAATAACTACTACATTCTGCAGAGAAGAGTAAAATGCCACAGTGACTACTTTTAGTATGCTCCTGCTGTCTTGCACAAGGGATTCCAATGTGCAACTACAAAAAATGCAAGTAATAACCATTATTGGAGTGAAATGCTTAGCCGAGATAGCCATCATGCAAATTAATTTGTCATGGTCGAGTACACGCTTTTAAAATAATTACACCAGTGCATTTCAAGATGCCAAGAAAACTAGACAAGATTGCAGTATCCTTAGCATGAATTAACCAATGAGAGTCAACTTAGGAAGTATCAATGCTTTACCTCAAATCTCTTTGTCCCTGTTGACACGAACCAATACATCTGACAAGGTCCTAATGTTGCCCTTGTTGCTTGAAAGAGTACCTTCAATCAAACAAAGTGATGGAATAATTATACAACAGAAAAGGTATCATTGTCTTTTTGACAAAATAAAGATACTTTTCAAATTTCAAGTACTTGACTGAAACTAACTCACTTTTACCAATCACTATTATTTTAAGCCCTTGGATCAAGATTAAACTACTTATGGAGTGAGGCGGATGGATTTGATTCAATCAAAGGTAATCAATGACGATTAAAACAAAGTTAAATGGAAGCACTTAGCAAATAATTACATCCTCAATTATAGTTGTGCTGCAAACATAATTGAGATGAAAAATAGCATAGCAGCATTCTCAGATTTTAGTGAACAAAATAGTAGCGGATACAGTAATACCAATTTCTACACTGAAATTTTATTTCTAACAACACTGCAAAAGAAAAGTTACAGATCTAAAATAAAATAGAATATATATAAACATGCATTCCAAGAAAGCAAGTGAAAATTAATAACCTGCAGATGGGATCCGGGTTGTTCCAAGCCATGGTGGGAGGGCACATGGTTTAAGCCCAGAGGAGAAACATGCTGCCACATCTGGACTTTGAGGGACACCTGTCATCAGTGAACTTGCAAACACCTTCCCCATGTCCATATCTATGGCCAGAGCATGCTTGCCATAGATGACATACACGGCATGTGCGTTCAGTGGATCAATAACACCAATGCGCAGTTTTCCTTCCTGTCTTCCTCCTGCATCGGCCAAGAGTGGGCTAAGAGCCACCTGGTGCTCTAGCGTCCAGCCATCGCCATCATCGTCAAGGGCATACGAGCTAAGAACAAACGGCTCTCTCTGGGACACCTCGACGTAGCGCAGCTTACCCTCACTCACACCCATGCGCCGGTGCATACCCTGCACCGGGATTTCGTTCTTTCCAGGCCCAGGCACTGGCCTCACGCTCGCCCTGGGCAGCTCGACAAAGCGAAGCTCCGGTCGATCGCTGAATGGGTCGGCGGAGACTGCGCCCCAGGTCAGATCAACCCACCACAACCGTCCGTCGAAGGCCACCACCTCGAAGTTCATGTCCATCCGCCGCGGCCGCGGGAGCGGGGAAGGCAAGCCCACCAACTTGTCCCACACCCTTGTCTCCGAGAAGAAGCGACGCATGAAGAAGGTGCTTTTACCCCCTTCACCCTCCTCACCGAGCTCGACGACGGCGTACCTGTCAGGCGGCCCGTGCCCGCGCACGGATTGGGTGAAGATGCCTTTGGGGTCACAGGCATGGAGCTTCTTCGTGCCGTCGATGTCCGGGAGGCGGAACGTCTCGCCGCTGAGGGGATTGCAGACCAAGCGCGTGATGTCGGGGTCTATGTCGTCCCTGTTGCCGCTGACGTTCCCGCCTTTCCCAGCCGCGCGGACCTTGGCGACGAAGGCGGGCGTGGCGGGGCCATCTAAGAACTCGAGGAGGAGGAGGCCGTCGCCGCTCGCGGCGCTGACCATGCCGGCGAAGATGCCCACGCTCTCGGGGTCGGAGTTGATGCGGGGCAGGGGATTGATGAGGTGGCCGGGGACGTAGAGTTTGGAGAGGCACGGGGGCTCGGCAAGCTGGAGGGTCGGGCGGTGTGACGGTGACGTCGAATCGACCAGCTCCGCACCCCTGATGATCGCCCACTGCGGGCGCGAGGCGGCCGTGGAGAGGCCGCGGCGGAGGCGGGAGGACACGCCGGCGACGAGGGCGCCGCGGAGCGGGAGCCGCATTTTGGGCCGATGAGAGGAGGCCGGCGGTGTGGTGGGGGGAGACGAGGGTTTTGGGCGGTTTGGGGGCTTTGTTTGGAGAGGGCGAGTTGGCGGAGCCGGAGAAGACGAGGCGGGGTGGGCTGGTGCCGTTCAGCGTTCACGGAGTAGGAGCTCTGGCAGACTGGCACCGCTGGCAGAGTGGCAGGGGGCGCGGTCCGGCCATGGACTTGTTTCACCAAGAGCCGGGTCTTTGCTGGGTGTTGTGCGGCGAGTACGCGACGCGGTGCATCTAGACATGGTGCGCGCAGTTCGGATTTTGTTGGGAGAAAAGTGAAAACTTGGTTGTGAGGCAAGCATACGATGGGCATGTTCCACCGTGGAGGCAAGCTAGGGGTCCACACGTCAGGGAAGTCGGCTTGTCTTTCGCAGTTTCTTTGCTTTTGATTTGAAGCCCCGTGTGTCAGTGGCCAATTGGCTACCGTCCAGGCTGAACTGTACTGCCCGTCTCCTTATCATGCAGCCATCAGGCATTTACGAATTCATGTTCTTCATTTTTAGCGCAAATTCATACAACCAGAAGACATGCTGCGGAGCTGTCATGAGTCCATGACTGTATGAAATGGACTCAAACATTGTCACTAAAAGACAAGGCTTTCTCCAAGCATCGTACATGTATCTTGCGAACATCAATTTTGAATGGCAACAAATGAAGCAAAGATGAAGATCAACTGAGCCAGCTCATCACTTGGACAAATCAGAGAATTGATGAACACCAAATGAAATCAGCACAGGGTGCATTGTTTAAAATTTAAATAGGACACGAAACATGCATGGGCATAAGGATGTGTGCTTTGCTGACAGTGAAATCAATGTGACACTCTCAACTTGGTGTCAAATTATGCCACTGCCACAACCACAGGCCACAATGGCCATAGGCAGAAAGGCTGTCTCTCGTGTCTCTGGGAAACGAAGATAAGGTTGCGCTGATAGAATATAATCATCCTACTAAAATGTTCAGCAAATATACTAAAGTGTAATTAAACAAAGCTCAGAAACTCAGAGACACCTCTTCATCAAGTTCATAACTGCATAGCAAAACCCAAGAAAGCCCAAGCTTCGGTCAGTATTTCCCAAGACGACAATTCAGGATTGTACCAGCAGGTCCACGATTGACACCCCAAATTCATCCCCTGTCAAAAAGAAGGATAAGTTCTTAATACTAAATGGGAGCACGTTTCAGAAGTTAATAAACAAGTTAAACATGGCAAGAAAGCAAACCGTAAACTTTTGAGACCTCTTAAGTCATTGCATATTCACATGATGAGTTCTCTTAATGAAGAACGTGCAGCGCACGCTTTCGAAAAAAATATTCACATGATGAGACTGATATGTGGAAGAACAACATTTTTCTTGGTTCAAATTAAAAGTAAGCACAACAATGAAAGCTAAGATTCCTTTATTTAGAACAGGATCCACTGGTTAACAAACATGAACAATGATAAGATAAGTAAAGTTCAAAGGACAATTATACCTAAATTGAGTAGCTGTTTCAAACTCTAGAGTAAAACATGAAAGTGTAATTTTTAGCATACACCTGCACAGTAAATTCTGAAGAACCACTACAAAGATTGCACAACACTAAGATGAAGAGACTGTGAACTATGATCATAGTTCAGGAAGCATGCTCAACAGAATTAAACATTTTGCAAACTGATCTACCATTTTTTCTTCAGTATGCGAGAGAGCTGTCCACAGTTGTGATGCATTAAGAAGAATAAATAGGTTAACCTGCACACACCCACTCACCGCCTTCTGATGTACAGAAGCGTCGATAGCCAAAAACAACAACCTTAACCAAACTAAACAACTCAGCCATGATTTACAATATATAGTTCTAAATTATGTTGCTAACATACATAAGGAGTGATAGGTATATTAACCAAGGTTGCAGTTTCCTTGACACCGCAAAGAATGAACTAGATGTTGGATTAAACAAGAATGGATAACAATTCCAATGTAGTTTTGGAGGAAACAATAACAATGGCAGACTCTGAGTTATTAGCCGATCATCGGAATCATTAACATGCCTCTACATCAATTCCAGTCCAGTAAATCCCACACGTTGTGTATGAGGTTTGTAAACGACAAATGATCCATAAGCCAAATCATACTGCTATGCACATCCCAACCACAAGGATTTTAATTTCAAGAACATGAAAAATAAAGTACGGACACAAGATTCTAACATACATAAGTATATGCACATCTATTATATTTTTGTCTCAAAGAACTTGTGAAAGATGCTTTACCTGCATGAGGGATCCGGCTTGATCCAATCCACGGAGGGAAAAGGCATGGTTTAAGGAAAGCTGAGAAAGCGAATGCAGTTGGACTTGGACCTACAACGTCAACTTCATCAATCATCGAACACCGAAGAACCTTTCCGGTGTTCATCTCGAGGGCAAGTGAATTACGGCCAATAATGAGAGACACCATGGTTGCATTCAGTGGGTCAATAACACCAATCCGCGGAATGTCCTCCTTTGCTCTTGCATCCGCCCAGATTCTGCTAAATACGACCTGATGCTCCAGCACCCAGCTCTTGCCATCGTTGCCAAGGGCAAACAAGTTGAGAAGGTAACAGGGATCCCCATGAGACAGCTCGACGTAACGCAGCTTTCCCTCACTGACCCCCAAGCGCCGGCACATACTCTGCGACGCTATTTGACCCGCGTTGGGCACTGGCCACACACTCTCCCTCGGTAGCTCGACAAAGCGAAGCTCCGGTCGGTCGCTGAACGGGTCGGCCGAGATAGCGCCCCAAGTAAGATCGACCCAGTACAGTCGTCCGGCGAAGGCCACCACCTCGTGGTCCATGTTAATCCGCCGCGGGAGCGGAAGCGGGGATGGCAAAGCCACCAGCTTCTCCCACTCCCCAGTTTCCGAGAGAAACCGCCGCATGACAAAGTTCAGCTCCTCCCCTTGGCCGTCTGCGATGAGCTCAGCGACGGCGTACCTGTCAGGCGGCACGTGCCCGCGGACGGACTGAGTGAGTAGGCCTTGGGGTTGCCACGGTATCGGTACCTTCTTCGTGCCATCGATGTCAGGGAGACGGAACAGCTCGCCGCTGACGGGGTTGCAGACGAAGCGCGTGACGTCGGAGTCCATGTCGACGCGGAGCGATTCGGCTGACCCAGAGCCGTGTAGCTTGGCGACAGCGGGATCCGTGGAGACGCCATCCACGAACTGGAGGAGGAGGAGGCCGTCGCCGCTGGTGGCGCGCACCGTGCCGCCGAGGGCGAGGGTGCCCATTGTCACGACGCAGGGATGAAGGCGTACTACCCAGAAGTCGTATCTAGTCCTAGTTGGCGTATTCTAAGATTCGGTTATGTAAAAGACTATGACATGTAGGGTCCAAGGGACCAGTCGGGTGTGGCATATATGCCAGTCTGTTGCTTGTAAGAGAATTAAGAATATTTTGCTATTGAGTAAAACGGAAGGCAGAGCTGTCTCCTCCTCGCTTCCTCGTTGGTGATCCACCTTGTCTCTCATGTCTCCGGCGATCGCCGGCGGCCACAGGTGTTACACCCATGGGTTTCCAGGCGGCGTCGGGGTGGAGCCGGGGATTGATGAGGTGGGCGGGGACGAGGAGGTGGGAGGTGTGCGGGGGCTCCGCGAAAAGGAGAGAAGAGCTTAGCTCCGACGAGTTGAACAACATAGTTCTGTGGATTATCGCCCACGGAGGAGTCTTGGCGGCCGTGGTGGAGAGCCCGCGGCGGTGGAGGCGGGCGGTGGATACGGCGGCCGAGAGGGCGCGGCGAAACGGGGAAGGCATCTCGGAGGAGCGTGGAAGCGAGGAGGCGGTGGAGCAGGCCGTACGCGGCGACGGAGAGGGCGAGGGTTTCGTTGAGAGGGTGACGGTGCTGAGTGCTGAGTGCTGACCGGCCGGAGGACGCCGAGGTGTGTTGGTGCGGGCGTGCGGCAGTATGGCAGATAGAGTTGGGGGGTTTCAATTCTCAGGTCCGGTGCACCTTCTCGGCGCAGCTCCGATGGGCACGCCGTGGGAACTGCCGTGCAGCCTCTAGCGGGACTAGACTACTGGAGGTGGAAAAAGTTTTCCTCCCGTTGGACGCCCGAGTGGCAGCTATGGTTGCTTTGTCTTGTCTTGCCTGCTCCACCGTGCGCGATGAAGTTCCCCGCTGCGGCCCCCTTTTAGGGCTATCAACTGCGTACAATTTAACTTGATTATTGGTACTATCTCCACTCACAAGTAATAATCATATTTAAGTAAAAGTGACATGGTAAATTTTGACCCTCAATTTTTCTTAATACGTAATCAACTGCAAAAACTTGACTATCTTAGAGACATTTTGAACACAAATCCATAGATTCTAGTTTTACGCTCTAAACTTGCGTATGATTATTTAAAAAAACTTGTGTATGATTTGAGTAACTATTGATCAAATTCATAAAATTTGTCTTCTGCTCCGATCAAATGTAATTATTATTTCTGAAGGGAAGAAGTAATGTCTTCCTCCATTTTTAGACATGTGACGTTCCAAATAAACTAGTATTAGTTTGGCACCATATTTGGTGGAAAACCCTTGTGCAACCTTGAAAACTTTGAATCAAGGCCACAAGATGCTCATCCGATGGACAGCGTTAGAGATGGGTTAATTTTGCACTTAACCGCCGGTCGGCCAGCATGCTAATCGTGTTTTTTCAAATTTATCACCCTACGTAGGAGGATTAATTTACAAAAAATACGATTAGCATGCTAGCTGACGAGCAGTTAATTGTAAAATTAATTTCCAAGGCCCAATTGAACAATTGAGTAACACAATGCGAGCGAGAGGCACGTTTTTTTCATGTCGAGTGATGACAGCGCATACAAATTGCAAATCTTCAATTAAGCTTACCGTTGATTAAGAAACCCCAAAACACCCACAAGGTGTCAACCGCTTCATCAAACTACAATAGTAACCATATCAGTGATACCACCATACAAAGACGAGCCTGCTTTCCTTTTTTTTCTATTTGGAAGTAGCCTCATTAGTCATTTCCCAGATTGTGCCAACAAGAACCAGCAGCTCAAACCCACGAGAAAATCTCATCGGCTCCACATTTGGGAACACACTTTTTGTATTTTCTCCAAGTTTTTTTCTTCAAAGCGATGTTGCAAACGTGCATTATTTGAACCAGAGTATGCTGAGAAGGTACAAGCAAGCAGTCAACCTCAACCAGCTTCCAGTTCAACCTATATCAAGCCTACTGAAAGCGACACTAAACAATTTGCCTAGACATCTCCCAAAAGTAGGATAATCGCAAAGGAAAGCCTCAACAAAATCCGAACCTCTGTTTAGCCAATGCTTACCAAAATGAGGGCTTGGGGATTGTAGCCCTATTGCATTCTAATGTCTCCTCACAAAAGAAAGAGAATACTCCTAGTCTATCAGCAAGCCTTCGACCGTTAATTTCCAGGAACCTGGAAAATAAACAGAAAACATCAGGGGCACCATTGAGTGAGTGATATCTGATACGAGGAAGAACCAAATTTCTTGGTTTATTTAAGAGCACAAATATACAAGAATGGTGATAATTTCATATAGTCCTCCGCATTTTGTTAAAAAAAAAAAGTACATTGTATGCTTACAGTTTACATTTTACAAACTTACGACAGTATCACAAATTAGGAAGCAATGTAGAAATAAGTCAGTAACTCGTGACAGCAACGAGACTAATCAATTATTTTAGGTTTAGATATTGACAAGTTTTACTGGACCAATGTGAAGTTTGTCTTAAGTGACAACTCGTGGTTCAAAAAACAACAATTACAATCTGTAGTTCTGTACAGCTAATACAAAATCTAGAGTAAAATGCGATAGCAACAATTATTACTCATTAAGACTGAAGTCGAAAGTGCCACTACAAGACTGCAGAATAGTAATCATTCATAGCATAAAACTGAAGTCGGAAAATTCCTTTTTAAAATGAATCTGCCATGACGTGGGTATTACATCAAACAAATGATGACACTAAATATTGGGCAGCAAAATAAGCTAGTCACAACCTTCATTTCCTTAACACAGGGAACACTGAAAAAGAATATGAAGGATTAAACAAGAATAGCTGAAGAAAGTACCTCAATTCTTTCTGTCTTTGTCTGCACTTTGTCTGACAATGTCTTGCTTTTGAAATTGAGAGCACCTTCAATTGAGGAGTTTGAACAATTATACCACAAAAAAAAAAAAAAAATGGAAGAATACATTTCTGCACATTGCATATAAATAGTTGAACTGGTGAATAGAACTAAAGAAGCAACAACATAACATTCTTACATCAAATATACTCAAAAGAGGTACTGATCAATACCAATACCATGTTTCCGACCTGACTTACTTTTTAGGAAATATTATTTATGATAACACAACTAATGTTCATAGATTACAGAATACTAGCACCTTATTACTCAATCATCTGCAAAGGTACTTGACATGCCTACTTCAATTCCCATATCACAAGAAACTAATGCTATCCCCACCATTTGATTTAGAATTCTGTAGAAGTATAAGAGATGATGCATAGACCATGGTACAAATAAAATCATACTGCCATACACAGGCCACCATCAAGATGATTTGATTTCAAAGGACATACTAAACAAAACAGTATGAAATCAAGATGATTTGATTTCAACGGACATATTAAATAGAACAGTATGAAATCTACTAATCTAGTGGTTCTATCTATTTAACCACATCTCATTAATCAAAGATGCCTCTCAAAGAAAATTTGTGAAATATGATTACCTCGAGGGATGCTGCTCGATCCAAGCCAGGGTGGAAGCACACATGGTATAAAACCTGCATCAAGATCTATTGGCGTTAATTCATCTTCACCTTCACCTTGACCTACCACTACCAGCGAACACCCGAGCACTTCTCCCCTGTTCATGTCTACGGCAAGAACTTGGGTGCCAATTGTGATATGCATGATGCTTGCGTTCAGTGGGTCAACAGCACCAATGCGCGGGATGTATTCCTCAGATGGTTGGCCTCCATGCGCCCAGAGTCGGCCAAGCGCCACCTGGTGCTCCAGCGTCCAGCAGCTGGTGTCGTCGTCCAGAACAAAGGAGCTGAGCAGGAAAGGATTCTTCTGTGACAGCTCGACATAGCGCAGCCTCCCCTCACTAACCCCCATGCGCCGGTACATATTCCGCGTCCGTGCCGCTGCCGCATGACGCTCTGCCTTCGTGCTGAACGCTGGTAACACGCTGGCACTGGGAAGCTCGACGAAGCGCAGCTCAGGTCGATCGCTGAACGGGTCGGCCGAGACAAGACCCCAGCTCAGATCAACCCACCACAACCTTCCGGCGAAGGCGGTTACCTCGTACTGTATGAGCAACGGCCGCGCGAGTGGGAGCAGGGCCTGCGGGGCCGGCAAGTCCATCAGCGTCTCCCACTCCCCAGTCTGGGAGAGAAACCGCCGCATGACGAAGCTGCGCTTATCCACGCCGCGGTCCTCGCTGAGCTCGGCGACCGCGTACCTGTCAGGCGGCCCGTGCCCGTGTGCGGACCGGGTGAGGAGGCCGAAATCCTGGCAGGCCCATGTCTTCCTCGTGCCGTCGATGTCCGGGAGGCGGAGCATCTGGCCGCTGAGAGGGTTGCAGACAAAGCGCATGATGTCGGGGTCCAAGTCGAATCCGACCAGCTGGCGTTCGCCGTGCGTGCCGACGATGGGAGCAGTGACTCTCAAGTCCATGAAACTGACGAGGAGGAGGCCGTCGCCGCTCGTGGCCTTGGACACGCCGCCGAGCATAGGTACGATGTCGCTGTCGGCGTCGGGGAAGGGCTGGTGGTCGACGAGATGGCCAGGGAAGAGGAGGCGGGACACGCCCGGGGGTTCGGCAAGCAGGAGCGACGCACGCGGAGCCGCAGATCTGACGAGGTCGACGCCCAGGTAGATCATCGCCCACGGAGGGCGCGAGGCGACCGTGGAGAGGCCGCGGCGGAGGCGGCCGGAGACGGCGGCGGAGAGGCCAACGAGGCGGCGGAGCGGCATCCCCGAGGCGCCGGTGTGGTGCTTGCGAAAGGGGATTGGCGTGGTGGTAGCGTGGGCGTTGCTCTGGACTCTGTGGGGTGGGCGGTTTTCCGCTGACGCCAGCCGAGACAGAGAGGCATGGTGCATGTAGACCCGTTGCACGCGGCTCCGGTAGCGTGTGTTGTCACTTGTCAGCGAGACGAAAGCACCGTGGTCTTGATCCACCGGTTTGCTTTGAGGGCATTCTAGACTGGGCCAGATGCAGCCTCATGGTCTACTAGATTTGGTCTAGGTCTCTAGGAATCTCTTGGAGTATGCAGAAGGCCCTCCCCTTCCTGCAGAAGGCAACTCTTCAGTTTGAACGCCTGAATTTTGGACGCCGCGTTGTCAACTTGTGATTGGCTAACCAACCTGTTTGGCGTCACCAGTTTCCCGCCAATTTTTTAGGTCCTCGGCTGAGTGGGCTTGGGGAAGTCTCGAGCGGACATGGGCTTTCTGCTAACAAAGGCCTTATCTTAACAATTGAAGGCCCAAATTTCTGCCGGTCGTCATTCGGAATGTGGACAAGTTTGGGCGGTAGTTTTGGCGCCGAATCTCGCATCTACTTATCAGGAACCCGCGCGACGGCCTTGGCAATTCCTGCCCGTCCGATCCGCCCCGCCCTCAACCTCACTAGCACGTCTGCACCGTCGATCTCCGCTTCGTCCCCAAAATCCGAAGCGCCGCCTCTTGCTAACCGTCGTCGCCTCTTCGGCATTTCCCCTCTCCGGCAGCAACGGCAAACGGGAGAAGGAAGAGGAGAATTCGTGGGAAGGCGAAGCGAGGCGATGCAGCCCAAGATCAGCGCGTTCTTCAAGCGGCAGGAAGCGGACCCAGATCCGAACAGGTCCTCCTTCTCCTTCTTCGAACTGTTTACCCCTTGTACCAATTCTTGCCGGCTGTGAATCTTTTTGGTCAATTGCTGTGGACTGTGGTGCCTGATGAAAGAGCGCGAGGAGCGGATTCGTTAGCTTCTGTGTCTTTGTGGGGATGAAGCAATTTGTGTTTTCCTTCTCATTTGTGCGGATTGGCGCAGTGGCGACGGCGAGGGGAACGGGCAGGGAAGCGACGGCGCGGCGACGGAGGCGAAAAAGCGGAAGGCCAAGGGCTGCAGGCGCGATGAGCTCGTCAGCAAGAAGAGGAACTACGCGCAGTTCCATCTGGAGCTGGGGCAGCCTGATTTCCTACTCCACACGTGCTCCGTCTGCGGCATCATGTACACCCGAGGGAACGACGGGGACGAGAAGGTTCACAGGGCGTACCACAAGAGCTACTCCGAGGGAGTCCCTTTCAAGGTCAAGGTGTTCTATGCCTTCTGCTCTTATTTTTTCTGTGTGGAGCGTTTAGTTAATCGATAAGTTGCAGGGCTGGAAAAATGAGGCAGTGATAGCGAGGTCCCAGGGTGGTGATCGGGTTATTCTTGCAACTGATGAGAACTCTTGTATGTGGAAAAGTAAGGTACATCTCTGCCTAACTCAATTCCTTATGTTAAAATTGAAATGTTAGTGCTTGTAATTGTCTAAGCTATCCTCGACTTCACAAATGTGAATACAAGTGTGGATCTGTGCAAGTTATATGATGTCAAACAAATGTGGCAGGTCAGAGAGGTAATCACAGTGGTGGAGAAGGAGCTGGGATTTGGTGAAGGGAAACTTCTGCATAAGCTTTGCAAGGTAGTAATTACATAATCTTAATTCGATAGTATATGGCAATCTCTGCAGTACATTTGTCTTACATGGTAATAAATAAGAATTATCTTTGTTGTATAGGTGTATCTATACATATCTGGACAAAGGATCGTGGGGTGCCTTGTCACTGAACCAATAAAAAAAGCCAATAGAGTTATCCCAAGCTCCACAGAAGAAAGCCGTAATGATTTGCCAGTTAATAGTAATGAGCCAGGAAAAAACGGTCATACATTAGAGTTTGGCGAAATTAGTTTCAAGAGGGAAATCATAAGGCGGCACAATCATTCAATCAAGAACAAAGAAGAGTGCCAGGACCCTGGTGCCATAATTTGTGAAACAGAAGCTGTTCCTGCACTTTGTGGATTTCGAGCCATCTGGGTGGTGCCATCACGCAGAAGAGAACGAATTGCCTCAAAACTAATGGATGTTGCCCGGTAATATGTTGATTTTGATTTCAAATGCTGCTTATTCGTTCCATCAATTTACAAGTCAACACTTCTTTAATGTTTGCCATTCCCCTTGCATCAACAACTCAATCATTTTCAAGCGTGCAGTATTCTGCCTAGCAACAAGATTTCAAGTTCTTTATCAAATTGTATATAATGTATTGTTAAGCTATTCATAACTGATGACACTGTAATTTATTTTGTTGTGCCTTTTTGGCAAGTAATTACCATAGACTGAGCTCCTCTTTACATTGCCACTTCCATTCATCTCAAGCAGGAAAACCTTCTGCGAAGGCAGGACTTTGGGGATTTCACAGTTTGCTTTCTCTCCTCCGACCTCCTCTGGCAAGGGGCTAGCATGCCGTTACAGCAAGACCAGTGCATTCTTAGTCTACAAAGAGACCTGTGTAACAGATGTACTCTAAGAAGACCCTCTCTGAAACTTCTCTTCCCCGTGTAAAATACTGTCAGCTTGTTATTGGAGCATTGGACAAATGATATAAACAATTAGATCAACCTATATTCAGGTAGACCAGAAATTGGCGATGGCTCCGTACCTCTCTTCAAGTAATATAATAGCTGCCTTGTGATCTTCATAAATAACTTTCCATGATCTCACATGCTCTGTTGCGGCAATGCTGCTGAACCAAGCATAGAACTAAGAGAGCGCATGCACAAGATGGATGTCTGCGCAAGAAAATGACAGTGCAGCAGCAATGATACAGGCTGTTTCTGATGAAAGAAAAGGAACTGTCATTTTTCATTCAAATCACAACAGTGTATTTGCATTCCTTGTCAATGCTAAGGATCTAGCAGTCTTGTACAATAACAAACAACTGCTTAATTCATTGTTGTACAACAAAGAAAAATTGAAAAAAGAACATCTTAATGTTTCCTACTTGATGGATCATTTATAGCTGCCTTTGAGTACTCATCAACTACTGCTTTTGTAAGAGAGGGGTTCAATGAACTTCGTGCGGCTTGGAAGTGTGTATTATGTATCGAACTTGCTGAGATATCTTCCCTCAATGCTGCCATTCCAGCTTCTCGGCAAAGGCCTTCAAGATCAGCACCTGTGAACAACTCGGTACACTCTGCAATCTTCCAAAGATCTACATCCTCTCCCAATTTCATTTTCCGTGTATGGATGCGTAGTATCTCGTATCGCCCTTCCACATCTGGCGGCGGGACATATAGCACCTGCACATCAATGGGAAATTAGGTCAGTGCCTATATGTCCATGTCTAAATGACAGTAGCATTGAAAGACCTTATCAAAACGTCCTGGACGTAGAAGAGCAGCATCAATTGCATTTGGGCGATTCGTAGCACCCAATACGATAATTCCCTAAAAAGAAAAGAATGCCCTTCTAGTGAACATACATGTAGATATAATCAGTAGAATCATAGAAAGCTATCAGCAGGCTAACAGTACCGTAGCCAGTTCTAAACCATCCATTTCGGTTAATAAAGTCGACAAAAGTCTTTCTCCAACGGTCGCATTGCCACTAGAATTCCCACCAGGGCCAGTTCTGCAAGATCATACAGGTGCCAACATAAACTATTTGTAGTAAAATTCACACATGGTAATCTCAAGCTAAAAGTAAAGATTTACAAGTGCAAAACTGAATTCCATATAAACTGATTCTACTGTCATAAAAAGAGCACCCAAGTTACCATTTTCAACAAGAATTTGCTGGCATACACTGTTCAATTCTCCACATTATGTGTACCATGTTAAATATCTTTTTCGTTTTAACAGTAAAAGAATGTATAGGCAATTCCTATCCCTTCTTGCCAAGTTACGACAGTTATATAAGATCATTCTTATTATATTGTGCATCACATATCAGTGCATACCTCTTGGGGGCAATGGCATCAGCCTCATCAAAAAATATAATGCTTGGAGAAGCCAGACGTGCTTTCTGAAATGTTCTACGTAGCAGAGCTTCACCTTCTCCAACATACTTGGAATATAAATCTGCACCACTGTTATAAGAATTTATGTGAAAACTGAGCGTTGAGCAGAGTATCTTTATCTGAAGGTATTTTAGTTAATTATTTTTTAAGCTTTTGCCGACTTCTGGATACCAGATATTTGTTACATGTAATCTCCTGCTGTCTCCCTCACATCTCAAGGACCAACTAGTGGTCAGCTGTAGCAGTATGGCAATAGGCCAATTGCAGTACAGTAGTTGGTATTTAGCATCATCACAAATTGGTAGTGGGTGATGTATGCAATAGTACTAGAGTAGAGGGGCTGTACTCAGCCATACCCAAGCTGTACTCAGCCATATCTATTGTACCTTGTAGTAGGTAGACAACTAGTATTTATACACTTGCAATGCAATGGGAAAAGGTAGTTCATTTGCCACAACATTCAGAATTTCAGGTTCAGCCACTGCTGAACCGTGGATAGTGTGAGTGTGTGTGTGTGATTGAGCTCAAGGCTCTTCTTCCTCCTTGGTGCAGGGAGTGAGAAGGAAGGTGAGCAGGTCTTGCTCACCTTGGGATCAGTTTGTGGGCCAACAGCTGGTACCAGAGCTTTGGGAGGTTGCCATTGCTGCGCTTAACCGCCGGCGATGAGTGACGATTCTCCTAAGGGTGGCAAGGGGGCCGGCGACTCCAAGGACAAGGAGATTGCGGCTCCCCAGCCCAGGATGGAGGTGCGGACGGTGCGGGAGGTGAGTGGCACGTCGTGGCCACAACTCACCCGCACCAACTACGGCGAGTGGGCGGTGCAGATGAAGTGGAAGCTGCGCGCCCGCAAGTGCTGGCAGGCCGTGGACACCGGTGATGCGGATGAGGAAGCGGAGGTGGGCGCCATGGAGGCGCTGCTCGCAGCCACGCCGCAGGAGCTCCATCAGGCGATCGGGGAGAAGAAGACGGCGAAGGAGGCATGGGACATGCTCGCCTCGTTCCGCATCGGCTCAAATCGAGCCAAGAAGGCCAAGCTGCAGCAGCTGCGCCGGCAGTTCGACGACCTCAAGTTTCGCGTCGGCGAATCGGTGGAGGACTTCGCACTCCGATTGCAGTCGCTGGTCAGCGAGATGGCTGCGCTCGGCAAGAAGATGGACGAGGAGGAGGTCGTCTCCAAGCTGCTTCGAGTCGTCCCCGACAAGTATTCCCAGCTGGCGATGTCCATCGAGACAATGCTGGACCTCGAGACAGTCACCCTCGAGGACGTGACGGGGCGCCTGCGCGCGGTGGAGGATCGCACGCCGGCGACGTTCGAGAAGGAGAAGGACGGCGGCAAGCTGTTGCTGACCGAGGAGGAGTGGTCTGCGCGCTTGAAGGAGCGGTGGCGGACCGGGGAAGGCTCCAGCCGCGGCGGAAATCGCGGCGACAAGCGGCGCGGCAAGCCGCCGGGAGATAAGAAGAAGAAGAAGAAGAACGTCGACCCCAATGCCTGCAGGCGCTGCGGCAAGGTGGGGCACTGGGCGCGGGATTGCCCAGAGAAGAAGCCGGAGAAGAAAGAGGAGGCGCACTGCTCAGCGGATAGCGACGACGAGCCGGGCGCCATGATGGCGGAGCACTGCGCGCTGCAGGACGGCGAAGCAGGGGAGGCGGAGGCGGAGCAGGGGACTGCGCCGCAGGCCGTCGAACTTGACGAGCCGCGCCAAGCAGTCCATCCGGGGCGCCGGGTTGGCGACGAAGCCGGAGCAGGTGGTGGTACGACTCCGCGCGAGCAACCACATGATCGGATGCCGCTGCGCCTTCTCCGAAGCTCGACGGCGCCGCCGGAACCGTGAAGTTCGGGCGATGGCCTGTGGTGCACATCCGAGGCCGTGGCACCGCCCTCTTCCGGTAGAACGGTGAGCACCGGTGCTCACCGACGATACTTTCATCCCGAGCTGCGCCGAGCATCATCAGCCTCGACAACTTGACGAGCGCTGGTAGCCGAGGTCCCGATTCGCGACGGCGTGCTGCGGATCGTGGATAGGAGCGGCGCCGCCGCCGCCAAGGTGACGCTGCGTTCCGCAACCGCCTCTACCTTCTCGACCTCAAGGTAGAACAGCGGTGTTTGGCGGCGCAGGCACCGAGGAGCCATGGCCGTGGCATGGGCGACTCGGGCACCTCGCTTCGACGCGTTGGCGAGGCTTGGGAAGATGGTGACCGGGCTGCCACGGATTGAGCACGCCCGGTGAGCTGTGACGCTTGTCTTGCAGTGCAAGCGTAGGCGGCAGCCGTTCCCCAGATGGCGAGGTACCGCTGGCCGATCCGCTCGAGCTGGTCCACGGGGACCTTTGCGGGCCGATCACGCCGGCGACCCACGGCGGACGGAGGTACTTCCCCCCTGCTCGTGGGACGACCGCAGCCGCTACATGTGGCCGCAGCCTCCCCGACGAGCAAGGACGAGGCGGCGGAGGCCATCAAGCGCCAAGGCGCCAAGCCGAGGCGGAGTCCGGCAAGAAGTTGCGCGTCCTCCGGACCGACCGCGGTGGGGGAGTTCACGGCTACGGAATTCCCGCCTCCCACTGCGCCGACGAAGGGGTGATCCGCACCTCACCGCGCCTCTACCCGCCGCAGCAGAACGGGTGGTGGAGCGGCGCAACTGCATTCATCGCCGGCATGGCGCGCTCCATGATGAAGGCCAAGGACATGCCGGGCGGCGTTTCGGGGCGAGGCGGTGAGCACGGCGGTGTTCATTCCTGAACCGCGCCCACCAAGGCCCCCCCGGGGAAGACGCCGTTTGAAGCCTCGGCACGGGGCGCCACCAACGCCGCGTTCATGCGCACGCGTTTGGCTGTGTTGGCCATGTCAAGACCACCAAGCCGGGGCTCGGCAAGCCGGGAGGACAGGAGCACCAAGATGGTGTTCCTCGGCTACGAGGAGGGATCCAAGGCCTACCGGCTCTACGACCCCGCCGACGGGAAGGTGGTGGTGTCACGAGACATCATCTTCGACGAGGCGGCGGCTTGGAAGTGGGATTCGCCGGGCGCCGGGGAAGCCGGCGGCACGAGCGGGATCGGCGGCTCCTTCGTCGTCGAGCGGCTCGTCATCCACGGCGGGGCGGTGCCCAGCAGGCGGGTAGCGATGCGGCTGCGCCTGGCACCGGGAAGCAGCGCCGGCAGTCGATGCTGCAGGGGAGCCCGCAACCCCAGCCGCAAAGACAAAGACTCCCCTGGCCGCCTCGCCGGGACCGAACAGAGAGGACTCCACCGGGCGAAGCGGGTCGACCCGCCTCTCCTCCGAGCAATTTGACGGAGTTCGTCGACGCCTATCACGAAGGGGGAGGAGGTCCGCCCGCCGGTGGACAACGCCATCGGCGAAGCCGCAGCGCCTGGGTTGGCGTAGAGCGGCGCCAGGCGACGATGCGCAGCTGCTGCCATGAGCGCAGAGGAGCCGGCCTCTTTTGCCGTGGGCGGAGCTCGATGCTGCCTGGCGGAAGGCAATGCTGGAGGAGATGCGCTCGATTGAGGCCAATCGGACCTGGGATTTGGTCGATCCGCCGGCTGGATGTCGGCCGATTGGACTCAAATGGGTCTACAAGGTGAAGAAGGACGAGCATGGCGCGGTGGTGAAGCACAAGGCGTGCCTGGTTGTTGCTCGGGGCTTCGTGCAGCCGAAGGCATCGATTTTGAGGAGGTGTTTCGCGCCGTGGCGCGCATGGAGTCGGGCGCGCTGCCGCTGGCGCCGCGGGCGCCAAGGACCCTGGCGGTTCATCACCTCGACGTCAAGTCCGCCTTCCTCAATGGCGACCTGGCGGAGACCGTCTTCGTCAAGCAGCCGCCAGGCTTCATCGTCCAGGGGGCCGAGCGCAAGGTTCTCCGCCTCCGGAAGGCACTCTACGGGCTACGCCAAGCTCCGCGGGCGTGGAACGCCAAGCTCGACGCCACCATGGCGGAACTTGCGTTCGCACGCTGCGCCACCGAGCATGCCTTGTACACACGACGACGGGGGAAGGGGGAGCTCATCGTCGGTGTGTACGTGGACGATTTGATCGTCACCGGCGCCCGGGAACGAGACATCGCCGCGTTCAAGGAGGAGATGGCGGCACGGTTCAAGATGAGCGACCTTGGCGCGCTCTCCTACTACCTCGGCATCGAGGTGAGGCAGGGGATGGACCGGGTCACGCTGGGGCAGCGCGCCTACGCGCTGAAGCTGCTGGAGCGGGCTGGCATGGCGGACTGCAAGCCAAAGGCGACTCCAATGGAGGAGCGGATCAAGCTCTCCAAGCAGAGTACGGCGGAGAAGGTGGACGGGACGCGCTACCGGAGCATCGTCGGCGGGCTGCGCTGGCTCACTCACACCCGCTCGGACATCGCGTTCGCGGTGGGGTACGTGAGCCGGTTCATGGAGGATCCGCGAGAAGATCACTGGACGGCAGTGAAGCGGCTTCTGCGCTACATCAAAGGCACGGTGGATCAGGCCATCGTCTTCCCCAAGCGTGGCGGGCTCCAGCTGACGGTCTTCAGCGAGGCGCCAACCAAGGCAAAGGAGGGTGAGCCTGGGCTCACGGCCTTCAGCGATGCAGACATGGCGGGTGACGTGGACGGACGCCGGAGCACCTCCGGGGTGCTTGTCTTCCTCGGGGCGGCGCCAATTGCCTGGCAGTCGCTGAAGCAGAAGATGGTGGCGCTCTCGACGTGTGAAGCAGAGTACATCGCAGCGGCCACCGCGGCATGCCAGGTGGTCTGGCTGCGCCGGTTGCTGAGCGAGCTCACAGGCATTGAGGCTCAGCCGCCGGCGCTCAAGGTGGACAACAAGCCGGCCATTGCGCTGGCGAAAAATCCAGTGCTCCATGATCGAGCAAGCACATCGACGTGAAGTTTCACTTCCTGCGGGACTGCGTCGATGGTGGGCAGCTTGTCATCGAGTTCGTCGAGACCGGGCGGCAACTCGCTGACATCCTCACCAAGTCACTTGGGCGTCTCCGCTTCCAGGAGCTGAGAAGCTTGATTGGCATGGAGGAGGTTCAGGGACAGCAGTAGGATTAGGGGAAGGATTGTTACATGTAATCTCCTGCTGTCTCCCTCACATCTCAAGGACCAACTAGTGGTCAGCTGTAGCAGTATGGCAATAGGCCAATTGCAGTACAGTAGTTGGTATTTAGCATCATCACAAATTGGTAGTGGGTGATGTATGCAATAGTACTAGAGTAGAGGGGCTGTACTCAGCCATACCCAAGCTGTACTCAGCCATATCTATTGTACCTTGTAGTAGGTAGACAACTAGTATTTATACACTTGCAATGCAATGGGAAAAGGTAGTTCATTTGCCACAACATTCAGAATTTCAGGTTCAGCCACTGCTGAACCGTGGATAGTGTGAGTGTGTGTGTGTGTGTGATTGAGCTCAAGGCTCTTCTTCCTCCTTGGTGCAGGGAGTGAGAAGGAAGGTGAGCAGGTCTTGCTCACCTTGGGATCAGTTTGTGGGCCAACAATATTATCATATTAACTCACCACTGTTATAAGAATTTATGTGAAAACTGAGCGTTGAGCAGAGTATCTTTATCTGAAGGTATTTTAGTTAATTATTTTTTAAGCTTTTGCTGACTTCTGGATACCAGATATTATCATATTAACTCAACTGGCAGAAATCAGTAAATTATGCTAATCTGTTTCAAATTGATATGGAATGACTAGGGATAGATGGATTAGCAGAGAAACCCTAGATAGCCGCCGTTCCTCGGGACTATCTTAGGGTTCTTCTTGCTTGACTCTAACTGATACATGATGGTCTCTTTTATAGAGACAACTTACTTGACCCCTAAGTAATATCCTAACCAAATCAATCTAACTTATCTCTTTCCTAACAAACCAAACCAATCTAATCCAACCTGCCTGGTACTGTTCACGCGATACTATTTACGCGCTACAGTACCCATGTGGGCCCTTGGGCCGGCTCCACTTGCCATAACACTACTCCACCCCTCCAAGACAGCTCGTCCTCGAGCTGCGGCTATTGCTGGAGGGTCTGCATGACGAGGTTGTAGGGCGCGGCGATGTGCTTGGCATACACGAAGATCTTGTCGCCGTCCAGGGTGCGGTAATTGCCTCCCTCCACGTGAAGAACATGAAAGACCGAACCAGCAGTGTGCATCCCTCCTGGATCCCACAGAAACAGTAGTATACTGGTCTGTACAAGGCCTGAAGCCGAGAAGCAGCAGCAGCGCAGCAGCCTAAACAGCAAAAGAGCATAGCAAAAGAGCCCAGCCATTGGATCTTGATGAGCTGATGCTTTCAATAGGAAGGCGCCCACCAGCCCAGAAGACCTGTCGTCCACCTCGGTCCTCTCGGCACGATCACGGAGGGCTCCGTAGTAATCACCGCAGCCACAAATCATGCCGCAGATGGCGCCGCCCGCTGAGAAGATGCAACAGCCCATGGAATCCCTTGGCTTTGGCACCCAGCGGAGGCACGCTATCGACGGCCAGCGATGTGGCACCACGTCGCGGATGGAAGATGGGCTCCACGGCGGCGCACGAAGACGAGGCATTGGCGGACAGCACTGCAGCCTCCTGCTGCCGATGGGCGCGCACGGCAGCCCCAGAAGGAGCCATGGCCCAGCTGACGACGACTCTGAGCAGGGCCCCGACGGCACGCCAATCTGAATGGTTGACGCCGCCACGTCCCCCGGCTGGACACCAGCAAGATCCACGTCTGCGCTCATCGCACCGAGGAGATGCGCAAGCCCTGAATCGGCAGCAACGGAAACCTCCGCAGATGCATTCATGGAGATAACATCCGTCGCCTGCTGCAATGTTGCTGTTGCAGAACGTGAAGTCGTGGCTGGCATCTTTGGCATCGAGATGTTGGGCATGACTAGGGATAGATGGATTAGCAGAGAAACCCCGGATAGCCGCCGTTCCTCGGGACTATCTTAGGGTTCTTCTTGCTTGATTACAATCGATACAAGGCCTCTCTTATATAGAGATGGCTGACTTGACTCCTAAGGAAATATCCTAACCGAACCAATCTAACTTAACCCTTTCCTAACTTATCTCTTCAATCTAATCTAATCTGGCCCGGTACTGTTCACGCGGTACTGTTTACACGCTACAGTACCGCATGGGCCCCCTCTGGCCTGGCTCCACCTGCCATAACATAAATACAGTGGAATAAAATTTCTATGTTCTTCGCACAAAGGAAGTGAATTGTTATTTTCTCAACATATAAAACATTGTTTACTGATGAACCTCAAAGAAAAGAAAGAAGCTTGGGAAGCATGCGCTGCAGCCTTGGCAAGGGTAGTCTTCGAGCACCCTGGCGGACCATGCAAAAGCACACCCCGGACTGGTGGTATCCCAAGTCTAGAAAATGCAGCAGCATGCTTGATGGGCCACTCAACAGCTTTCTGAAGCTCTTTCTGAAGCATAGGAACAATCACCATCAAAACAGGTTTTTACCAGAAGGGAGCCAAAACAAGAAATTCCTAACCTTTAGATCTTTCAAGCCTCCTATATCATCCCATGAAACAACTGAAATTTCTTTGGTTACCCCTCTTGTTATGCTTGGTCCCACCATAGATCTAGCAGACTCCCAGTCCTCCATATGTAGTTTAAGTACTTTGTCACCCTCAGATATGTTTAACATTCTATGATATGCAAGCTTGGCAGCTTCTCGACATAATGCTTCTAAATCAGCTCCAACATAGCCATTGCAGAACGCAGCAACGGTTTGAAGATCGACCTTTTCATCCAGATGTAGGTTTTTGGCATAAAGCTGAAGAAGATAAAGACCTATGACATTAGGTTTATGTAAAAGAAATCAGAAGCATGAATTCAAGATTTCATAAAACACAGAATTTGATATGATGTCTTAAAGCCTTTTAGATTCAATACATATACAATCATGTGGTAAAAAACATAAAATTACATTTGTCATGTCAACAGCAATTTCCTAAGCCAGAAACCTAAGTTGTAACAGTAACCATAAGAAAACCACTGTGTACCAACAGATGAATATGACAACAAATACTACCTTAAGAATCAGCAGCCGTTCTTCAACTGTGGGAACAGTAACCTCTACCTCTGAGTCAAAACGTCCTGCCCTTCTCAATGCTGGATCAATGGCATCTACCCTAATGAGGTAACAACTGTGTTTCAGTTCAACAAGAAAGACCATATCCAGCACCAGAATGCTTAAAATACTATTTTAAAAAAAAATTGTAAAATGTGTGCAATTAACTCAACATAATGGCACTCCATGGTATCTGTGTATAGATTGTAAATCATGTCCCAACAGGATTCTTAAACATGGAATACACCTTGAATTATAGCACCAATGGTTCAAAATCAAAAGTGTGGCATGCCCAGACCTGTTAGTCGATGCAACAACAACTATGTGAGGAAGCATCTTTGACGATTTCTTGCTTCCATCCATCAGAGTAAGAAGTTGGCCAACAATGCGGGACTCATTCTCTCTCCTGTGAAAGCGCATTAAGATCTCATTTACAAACAAAGAAAAGAGATGTGCAAAACTTGCCTATTATCGCGGCGTGGACATATGGCATCAAGTTCGTCGATGAATATCACAGCTGGTTTACCCCGCGAAGCCTGGGAATATGCTTCAGAGAAAGCTTCACGCAGGAACTTTTCTCCCTCTCCCACATGGGCTTTGTGTACAGAATATGGACTGTTAAGGTAGCCAGAAGCAATATATTTCAAATCATGTCAAAAAAAAATACAAGGTGCAATTGCACATGTGACATGTCAGCAGTAAACAGAAACACTTGAAAGTAAATTCAGTACTTGATCATTGTCAGGTGTGCATTGCATTCTCGAACAACAGCTCGAACCAGGCTTGTCTGCAAAAATAAACAATCACCATACTGTTTTTAGGCCTTGCACATTTCCATACTTGACAAATTAAATAAACAATCCAAGCACTTCCTGTATGTGAAGATTTGTCATAGAGCTAGTCTTTTTAGATGACGGAAAATAGAGCTAAGTTAAGACGAGGAATTGTAAATTCAGTACCTTTCCGGTGCCAGGGGGACCGTGGAGCAGCAATCCTTTGGGCCACTGAAGAAAGCAAGCTGAATGACCATAGGTGTAGTGTAGCAGACAGTGACGAAGTCTAATGGGGGCAAGAGGTGGGAGCACATTACCTTGAGGCCGAGCAGGCGGGACTCGCGGGCGTAGATGAAAGGATAAGTCACGAGCTCCCGAAGGGCCTCGAGTGCCCTACGGTTGCCCGCGACGGCCTCCTCCGCCCGCCACCCGTCGGCCGACTTTCCGTCGCTCCCCACACCGCCGCCGTCGCTCACGCTAGCCGTGCTCATCACTTCGACTCTACGGCCGGAAACAATCGCTGCTCGTGCCGCCACGGCCGGTTTCCGCTCGAGGGCTGCCGCGTGGGGAGCCTCGTCGCTCCGGTGACTTCCGCCGGCGGGAGAAACGGAGCCCGGCGGAGGAGCCGAACAACGAGCCCTAAATACTTTCCTTCTCGGCCCAACAGATGCCCAGTTCCACCAGGCCGCCACCAAGTTGGGCCTAACCGAACCTTATTCACCGGCCCGTCTGAGTGAAGTTCAGCAGCGCGCAGTGCGCTGCTGCCCCTGCGGCCCTGCCCGCTGTCTGCCGAGTGCCGACGCACAGTTCAACGACCTGGCCGACGCTGGCCGACTATCCTCGCCTAGCCGGACAAAAAAAAAAAAAAAAAAAAAAAAGCTGCGCCTAGGAGGTAGGAGCCCGGCCAGCTGCGCCTTGGAGTCTTGGAGTCTCCAGATAGAAGGCTTGACAAATGACAGTACCTTCGTATATGAGAGAAAATAGGCTCCACTGACACCCACGGTATACTACCCCATTTAGACCTTGTTCGGTTGCATCTAAACCAAAAGGATTAAACGAGATTGGAAGAGATTTTAACTTATTGAGGATTAAATCCCCCTCAATCCCCTTAGATTGGGGTACAAATGAACAGGCTCTACCAGGTTGTTCTATCAAGTATCAACCCATACGCTAGTTTTCCGCCAAAATGTTTTGGTCCTTGGGCCTGGAGTCCTGGACGCCATAGTGGCCATGCGCTATCCATTCACATCGACACCTAAAACGTCAAACTGCGTTGAAATGGTCTGTCCAAAGTTCAAATCTCCTGATACAGACTGCAATCATCGGATATATTGTCTCAAATTTCAGACAGAAACGCTACTGCTTAAAACTTAAAAGTCCGTGCAAGTGACCATTTTCAAATTGCGGATAGAATGGAGTGATACGGTCACCATAGACAAGACTTCAAACAGACAGCCCTGTTATTTCACACCATGCTTTTGCCAGTAATAACAATAGGGTGGCGCGAAGGTGGTGATGCACATGCACCATATAATCAAGCATGCATGCCTCCAGCAGTGAATTGTTCTAGTTCTCTTTCTCTGACCATCTGTAAGGGTTTACTGAATTACTTATCCCCTTGAACAATGTGATCACAGTTATATCCAGGGTGCGAGTAAACATTAAACAGAGGAGATGCGAGATTTCTGGCAAGTCATTCTACAACTCATCTGCCTTTTTCATGTAAAAAGTTGAGCTTGCTGTCGTGCAATGAAAAGATCGAGATGTATGCTGCTAAGGGCCACTACATTCTGACTGAATCAGGGCCATTCTACTGCAGTGTTCTCAATATGTGTCCAAGCCTTCGAAAAAGAAAAAAGAAAATCCCCACAAAACAAAAACCTCCTCAAGACTTCTTCATAAATAAGACAAATAAAAGCTAAGTTGCAAGGCCAATGGACCCCAAACTTTTCCAGAGTAGCCCAAAATGAAAGTTCTGCAAAGCACCATCCATCAGCTTCCTAGTTCGTTAAAACGTCTCTGTCATTTGGTTTTCATGGGACCTGAATAAAATATATTAGGAAGTGTTTGAATAACATGAAGAGAACAAAAGGTATATAAAAAAACAATATACCACATTCAGCAAAAGCACAAGCAGACATGAAACTATGATAGTCTATCTAGCCCTCTGATTCATAAAAATGGAAAGATGGAATCTAATATTTTATCCATGACTTCATTTAACAGAAGATGACACCTAGATCCTTGTTATGAAATAGCAATTCTTGTTTGATAAGTAGGTGATAATATCTTAGGACAAAGGAATGGCATCGGCTCATCATGATTGCAAGGCTAGCATCCTTTAAGCTCTTTACACCTTAGTGTGTTTTATAGGCAGACTTTTAGTTTGCACCTCGTTATATCTGACAATTAATTATATGCGTTGCAAACAGAAATAATAGCATATCTCTTTGCGTTTTTTTATAGCAATGTACTGGGTATGCTTACATTGAAGAAATTTTTTTGATCCCAGCAAATAGCAGAAAGATACAAAAATATCACTTATGAAGAAACAAGAACCTTTTAATGATTTGCTCAAAATATTATAGGAGGCAATAAACCATAATGAATCAGTTATGAAAAAGACCAAACATTTTTTTTTTAATATCAAGACCAAACATTTTTAAGGCTCCCATACTTTAGTTACTCCCTCCTGTCATAAATACTTCATGTTTTGGACAAAATATGGTCATGCTTTTGAAGAAAGTTCGACTTGCAAACAAAACCATATTTGTAAATTTGTCTTGACAAATGCATCCTTCATTCCAAATTATAGTTTGGCTTTATCCTAAGTCAAACTTCTCCCAGTCTGACCAAGTTATTATAAAAAATATATTAACACCTACAAGTTCATATCAGTGCACCATCAAGACATGTTTCATTGAGAATTTAATGAAACTGATTTACTATTGTAGTCTTCTAGATGTTAATGTATTTTATATAAAGTTAATCAAAGTTAGAGAAGTTTGACTTAATTCTAAAGTGACTATAATTTGGAATAGAGGGGGTACTTCAATAATCTCATAAATGCCTTAAAATTTTAAATACATTCTAATAGAAAATTCTGGTCAAGTTGCACCTCGAAGACTATAAACGGGCAAATGGCAAGTGTTTTATTTTTTACTACAGGAATACTTTGTACATGCCCTAGTTTTGAGTTCAATGGTAAGTTATGGGTGCCATTCAAGAAACAACTAATCTGCATAACTGATGACAGATCACGATTCAATATTGGAACATGATAGCAATAATGTTTAGTGTACTCTTAGGGTCATGTTTAACCAAAATTGCTATTTTATAATAGTTGACGGTGTCTAAAGTGTTACCACAAGACTAAAGAAAACAAAAGGAATAGCTGCTCAAGTTCATACATAACCAAGATCACCTTTTTATAAATTGGTATCTCATGATCCATAGTCTTCAAGAACAAATGGCCAAAAAAATAAAAAAAATAAAAACTGAGAAAAGTTAGATTAAGGGAATACCGATTAACCCATTTGCTACTTCATCTCAGTTCTTCTTATCTCTGTCTACACGAACCAAAATGTCTGATAAAGTGTTGCTTTTGGCATTGTTCTTGTTCCTTGAAAGAGTTCCTTCAATCATATATAGAAAGACTATGAATAACTGAGCAACAGAAAAGAAAAACCCACTGGAACTGAAGAGCAAACAAAACTGAAACATTGAATCAAGGCAACGAGAGCATACATGCTTATTGTTCTAGTCTCTAGTTATAATAAGTTTCTATGATGAAGTTTTATTCAAGATAACACTGCTAATAATCGGAGTATATCAAGCAGTCTAACACAAAGTCTGAGGGAGGTTCTTAAATCAGATAGCAAAACTCCAAATGAATTATTTAATACTAAGTTTTGTGAAGATGAAAAGGATAAAGAGAATGAAATGAAGTACACAAATCTAATATAAATTCAGGCCTCCAGGGTTTGTTATCCCAAAAATTTAGACAGGAGCATTGTAAATTATTGCTCCCAAAAAATCAAACTGCTGCTGTTGGGAAGCAGAACATCTTTCACAGACTATGAGCTAACAAAATCATAAGCCAGTGTGTTCAAGTTTCCTACATAGTCTAATATTATACATTAGTCTAATATTATACACAAAACACTGCCTTCGCGAGAAACCTGTACACAATTTACCATCGCAGGCAATCCTTCAAAACAATTTGATACTAATATTCACAAAACTTCCAACTAATATTATATAATTTCAGCGGATATGTAAAATGAAAAGGCATGTATCTAATCCAAAAAAAGCACTTCTCATTTATCAAGTATGTATATACATCTCCTTGTGAAAGATGGTTACCTGCAGAGGGGATCTTGCTCGATTGAAGCCACTGTGGGAGCACACACGGTAGGACACCATTTTCTGTTGGGTCATGATCACAAATCAGCACGCGCCGGAGCAAATTCCCTGTGACCATGTCTAGGGAAAGAACCTGCCTGCCAATCGCGAGATGCATGATGCTAGCATTCAGTGGGTCAACAGCAGCAATCTGTGGCGTGTTCTCACATAGGTCTTCATGCGGCCAGAGTCGGCGCAGCGCCACCCGGTGCTCCAGCGTCCAGCCGGTGCCGTCGTCGTCAAGAGTGAAGGAGCTGAGCAGGAAAGGCTCCTCCTGAGACACCTCGGCGTAGCGCAGCCTCCCCTCGCTGACACCGATGCGCCGGTACCTGCTAAGCTCCTGACGCCTCTCCCTGTCCATGGGCTCAGTCACGCTGCACCTCGGCAGCTCGGTAAAGCGGAGCTCCGGCCGGTCGGTGAACGGGTCTACGGAGAGGGCGCCCCAGGTCACGTCGACCCACCACAGCCGGCCGGCGAAGGCCACCGGCTCCTGGAGGAATGAGCCCATGTCCGTGTCCATCGTGCGCGCGAGGGGGAGCGGGGACGGCAAAGCCACCAGCTTGTCCCACTTCCCTGTTTGCGAGAGAAATCGCCGCATGACGAAGCTCCTCCGGTCCTGGCTGATGCTGAGCACAGCGACGGCGTACTTGTGTGGCGGTTGATCAGGGCGTTCGGATTGGGTGAGGATGCCGACGTTCGAGTACAGCGCCGTCTTCGTCGTGCCGTCGATGTCGGGGAGGCGGAACAGCTGGCCGCTGAGGGGATTGCAGACAAAGCGCGTGACTTCAGGGTCCATGATAATTCCAGTCACCACGCGTTGCCGAATGCCTCCGGCACTGATGGCTCCGGGGACGACGGGGGCCACGGCGGGGATGTCGTAGAAGGTGAGGAGGAGGAGGCCGTCGCCGCTCCCGGCCTTGACGAATCCGCCGAAGGTCGCGTATATGGTGTCTCCTGGGGGGTCGAGGTCGCGCGGCGGGCGTATGAGGTGGGCGGGGACGACGAGGCGCGAGGCGCACGGGGGTTCGGAGAGCCGGAGCGACGCGCGCGGCGCCGGCGTATTCACCGCCGCGAGCTTGTGGATCATAGCCCACGGAGGCCGCCGGGCGGACGTGGAGAACCCGCGGCCTAGGTGGCCGGATGCGGCGGCGGAGAGGCCAAGGAAGCGCCGGAACAGCATCTCGGAGGAGCCGCGGCGGCGCTGCGCTTGGCTGGTTGCTGCTGTAGAGGGTGAGTGGTTTGGCTCTGCGCCTCTGCCTGGCTGTGTCGCCGGAAGGGGATTTGCAATTGCAAGACCCGTGGCCCGGTGCATAGACTCGGTGCGTCCACGGCCAAGTCGAAAAGCATCTTTAGCGTACTCCCTTGCTCCAAAATAGTTGGTTTTCTAGGATTTAAATTTTGTATATAAAATAAATATATTTATATTCAAAATTTTGTTTCAAAATACGTGATCTTATCACTTTTTAAATTTTAGTGTATCTTTTTTCTCCAATATCTTGTTTTTTTAATATAATCTCTATCTCTACTTATATTCCTTTTTCTTATTTTCACACACCACAAGTTTTGACCCGCCTTAGACCTTTCTTATATTATAACATTTGCATGTTTTTATATTAAGCGGGTAGAAGTTTGGTTACAAGGCAATGCAACGAGGAAGTACAGAAATTGAAAGCAAGTTCAAGCTCTCCCCACTGTTTACATGAAGTTACCCTATTACTTGCCGCAAGAGATGACCTAGACCTTTTCATGTCCGCTGGCACCCATGACTTGGCTTCATGTTTGAGCAGTGGTAGCAGGTTGTGTACTTGAGTGCTAGCTCCACGGAAGCAGCTTGCATTCCTCTCCTCCCACTGTGTCCAAGCGACCAAAATGAAGATGGAGTCAGCCCCATTGCGGCACTGCCTAGTCTATTGTTGCAAGGGATGAGCAACTATGTTTCCCCAAGCACTGCTTGGATGCCTCCTTATATGTCTAAAGTGATGTTTAAAATAGAGAAGTGCACAATAATCATTAGGATGGAAAATAAAGTTACCCTATCTCATGTGGGTCCCGATAGTTACAGATCGCTTTGGCTCCTAGTTTTTTAGACATCTCTCATAGACCGATGTTTGTTTACTCAATCTAAAGGTTTACTGTTTTTTACGTATCACTACCACACCGCGAACGGACTTAGTTTCCAAACCTGGACCTATAAATCCGTCTTTTTTAGGGACCTAGACTAGAGATAGACTTGTGAGCTCGTTCCACCGTATGCTGTGGGTCCAGGCTGTGACGTTGTACGCTTGCCATTTGTTGTTCTTCCGCCCACGTAATTGGCTTCCCGCCAAAATGTTCTGTTAGTGGGCTGCTTAGGCCCTTGCTTAGAGGAATCAGGCCCAGTTGATATAGTCCTTTGTAATGCGATGCAAACCGTTTTTAGCCCAATTAAAGCCCAACTGCATGCCAGCCCTAATCCTTCCCAACCCAGGACTACAAACTTAGGCCGTGGTGTTTTTCACCGAACTGAAGCCCAACTACATGCCAGCCCACTCAACTCGATCCAACTGTCCAGCTGGAAACACCCGCGTTCTAGCCGTCCATCCGATCAGTTCTACCCGCCTCGTCAACCCTCCTCCGCCGCCCCGTCAGCGTCGCCCCCGAAACCCGACTCCGCCGCCTCGCGGAGCCCCCTCACAGCCTCGCTTCCTGCCCTCTCGCTGCGCTCCGATCGCCTCGTCGGCAAAAACGTCGCGATGGTTTTCTTTTCTCTTTGCTCATTGGTCTGTCCTCACGTTTGTGTTTTTGTTGTGTTGTTTGTCGGTGCTCGATGATGGGGCAGAGATGGCGGTGCCATTGCTGACAAAGAAGATCGTGAAGAAGCTGGCCAAACAGTAGTTCAGCATCGATGTGCTTCAGTGGACGGCAAGCAGATAGCACCAGGATCTCACCAATGCTCTAATTTGTGTTTTAGTTTTATTTCAAAGTGCAGCTCGAGGGGCCCCACATCGACCACTACAAGTGCCTCAAGGTAGCTCCTGACTTTCTTATCTAACGTTCTGAAATGAAAGCCCTAAACGGTATCAGTGTGAATCTTGGTTGCTATTGTCATGTGTCGTTTGAGTAACCTTAGTGTGTTTTTAACCTTGTTGAGTAGTTTCTTATGTTGTGAAAATTGAAATGTGCAGACAGTGTTCCTTAAACTGGTTCTGCAGAATATGTTTTAAACTTTTGTTATTTCATGATGCGGGCTCTGGTTGAGCCTCTCGTGGTTGGTCAATCCTGTTTTATTGCTGTTATTTTTTCTGTTTGAGTAGAGACAAGCAAATCTAAACTATGTACCCATGTGGCATAAAAAATGAAATGAAGAGAAAGACAATACTGAATATGCAGTTAAATTTGCTGACAGCACCTAGTTCTTTCATGAACCTTGATGGAGAAGAGTTACAGATTTTTAGTTTATTCAATTAACCTGTTCTTTTTATATATTGTTGTTTCTGAAAGAAAGGATATGATGTCTTTGTAAAAGGTCTGAGTCAGAAAATATGCTTCTTAAGTGAACATGGGGATAAAGGAAGAGGACCCTAGCCCTTGCATAAGCATAGCATTGTGGCTCTCGCAACCTATTCTACATCAATTGCTTCATGGCATCATGAATTGGGCAGGATTAAAAGGCGTGGCTTCATTTGGAGCATGAATGTTTGACTTCTCCCAACATTTTTAACCCTATGCTTGCTTTAAGACAACCATGTGATCACACCATTACTGCTGATCCTTTCTTGAAACAACTTATTTTGCCCTCAAATGAACTTTGCTGAGTCGTCATTTATTTGGTATAACTTTGCTGCACTAGATTCCACCTTTTATCTTGATGCAACTTTGGAATGATTCATCCAATTGGTTTCCTATGTGGTTGATTGAATTTTGCTTATCCTTGCTGATCAATACTACTGCAGTAGATTCCTCTTTGTTTCCTTGTAAATTTTACCCATTAATTGTACCTTTTAGCTGTTAATGCTAATATATTTATCAGCATCCCTGCTTTGTCCAAAGAGAATCTTCCCCCGGCGCACTATTTTTCACATGTTTAAAGTAGAATGTATGGCTGCATGTAGTGATAGCTTAGTTTTGCATTGCATTGAATCGTCTGTGGTCATGCAATGAAATACTGAAGCTTCATACCACCATATATATTCCTGTTCATGATGATTCATGCTTAAAAACTGATTTTCGCTTCTATATACCCAAGCTGGCGGAGGCCAAAGGGTATCCACTCCTGTGTTACCTTCCCAACAAATTCAAGTTCGACGTCCACAATGTCTCTGACCTAAGAATTGCTTATGACACACAATAGATAATGTTCCGTTGCTTTAACATGCTTATTGGTTATGCTTGATTTTTGTTATAACCTTATTTATGAATAGGACATACTGTGCTGAAATTGCGAAGGATATGCTGATCCGTGCCGCACAGCTTGACATTTTGGTCATAAACTAGCTTGCTAGACTTCGTAGCCAGGAGGACTAGCAGTCTAGCAGAGTGTGTGCAGTAACCAATAAGGATTGCAGGTTTGGTTAATTTGTCTGTAGGAAGCTGCCATGATTGAAGATTTCCTTTTTTTATATCCGATGTTATTCTGTTGTAGTGCTGTATGGATGCCCTGTAATGAGCTCAGCATATAAGATAGCTACAATTCTGAACCATGCTCTGTGGCGATGCTTTGTTATGAACCTGAACCGGTTCTGTTATGTTATTGAGCTCGGTATTAGAAACCTGACTTTCTCAGTCGTTAAATTCTGCTTTATCCTATTTATTTTGTAGTTAGCGCAGGTACTGCAGGTTGCATTATCATAGTCAAGGTTGCAAGTGGGTTGTGTCGCCAACCTGCCGGGCCATCCTGCACTGCAAGCCCTGCCTAACCAGCAGTTCGTCCTTCAAAACTGGAGTGGCTCTATCAGCAATCCGCTTTGCCGAATGGCGCAGCAAAGCCCACGGCTGCTATAGAGGCATCCCAGGCAGGCAACGAGGGGTGCTATATGGCTTGTTAATTAGTAGTACAGACTATATTTTGTTGAATAAACTATTTGGTGTTCTTTTGAAACTGCATGTGGTTGATGTCACAAGATCTCATGATGAAAGGGGTTAATTCTTGTGTTCTGGATCCATTTAGTCCTTTCTTGTGTACAGCTTATAGGTATTTATTTTTATATTTCTCCATGTTAGAAGAAAAAAAAGCAACTAGATAGTCTCCTATTATGAATGAAGAATGCAGATCAATGATTCTTTGGGATTAGAATACATAATTTATTTTTGAACAACTGTGCTTTGTGATTTCGTAATTTTATTTTTAAAAAATCAAGAATGTTCTTTTGCTTATATATATTTCTTCTGACATGTTTTAATTAACTAGTTTGTTTTAATATACGTTTATTTTTCTTGGTGTTAATGCCTTTTGTGTTTTTTTTTTGTGTTTTATGATCATATACTATTTTTCGTAGCGATAGATACGTTTTGAAGGCCTGGTGAGCAAGGGTCCGTCAACCACCACAGCTAACTTCAGTGCGCAATTCGGTAATTGCATCAAAGGGCTCAAGCAAAGTGACACAGCCTGTCTTTTGGCTTATATAAACAGATTTAATGAGCTCTCGATGTCAACGAGCAGGCGTTCAGCTCCATCCCTGCCCCATGAAGCAATGCTAAGGGCAACGCTAACATTATTGTTTCTTTACATCAAGATCAATGCCAATAATGCTAACATTATTGCCAAACAGTACGCCTCTTTTCCATGCGATGACAGATCATGCAAAGAGTGGTCGAGGTTGTGATGTGACAAACATGCTATTTCACAAAATATCCTTAGCGTTCCAATGTCATTAGAGTTCCTAGTACTTCTGTCACCGTCTCATGTCAGATCCGTTGATCCATTATCCATTATACAAGCTGAAAAGTCGTGTTTACAGACAAGCTGCGCCGCCTTGATAGGTCAACACCAAATAGTTACTATATACTAATACCTTAAAAGCAACAGATTAAATTTTGGCATTCTGAGTTTTGATTTCTGGGGTCATCACCTAAGTCAAGGTCTTCCCCAGATTCCTCCCAAATGGAGACCCAGGCAACCTGCTGCCAATAAGGTCCCGCAACTCGAACTCGCTAGGGAACCTCTGCTCAGCAAGTTTTGAGAATACCTGAAACGTGGAAGTGATTTCAGTAAAATAATGATGAGATGCAGAGGTTTACAAGTCTTGCTGTCATCTAGGAAGGCAAAAGGATGCCATGGAAGTAAAGGTGAAACAGAAACGTTTTAATTTCACAATAGAATTTCCGAAATAAGTAATCCAAGAGATAGAACTAACTCATCCCTATTTCAAAACAGAGAGCACTCCTGATATATAAAGCATTTGCATCTAATCAACACAAAGGAAAAGCATAAGGTTGCATCTAACATAGGAAGCATACCAAATCTCCATTGCAGTAAACTTCAAAGGCACCAGAGCTTTGTAGAAAGGACTGAGCAAAGTTGCCAAATAGCCAGATAGTTGCCATGGTTCCGAATCTATTGGCACGAAGTGAGTAGTACCATGGAGGAGGAACCATTCCAAGTCTGGGGAAAATCTGGTCACCAGCCATTATTGTTGCAATGGCTCCAACTTGAACAATTGGGATAACTTTGCTGAGTACACGCTTGGGGAATGGAGGAGGATAATTTTGCAAGATAACATGGATGCCAGGAAATGAGGTTTCCAGCATGCGCTTCATGGTCGCTGCAGTTCCCCTACAACGTAAAAACAAAAAATATTCAGAATAATATGTATACCCTCTGTCCCAAATAAATAACTTTCGGAAAAAGTCTACTTCAACCCCTACATAACCCCCCTAACTATGAAATGGTCTGATTTACCCCCTGAACTTTTCAAAACCGTCTATTTTACCCCCCAGGCGGTTTTTCAATAGCGGTTTGCTACAGCAACTCCGGGATTGCTACAGTACCAGGTGGGTTTTGTCTTTTCTTTTTTTATTTATTTCCGCTGAATCTTTGAAAAATCATAATAAATCACAGAAAAATCATAAAATGGAAAATCCAATTTTGTTGGACTTCACATAAGTAGATCTACACAGTGAACATATAATATGGTATACTTTAATACAAAAATTTTGCTACTCTTTTTCTTTTCTATTTATTTTGGTCGAATCTTTGAAAAATCATAAAATAGAAAAACAAATTTTGTTGAACTCCACATGAGTAGATCTACAGAGTGAATATATAATATGATATGCTTTAGTCTAATAAAATAATTATAGAAGCTACAATTTTGAATTATTTTAATTAATTATGGAAAAGCATAAATCTAAAGCTACAGCTAGAACTTTGTGCTAAAGTATACCATATTATATATTCACTCTGTAGATCTACTCATGTGGAGTTCAACAAAATTTGATTTTCCATTTTATGATTTTTCTATGATTTACTATGATTTTTCAAATATTCAGCCAAAATAAATAGAAAAGAAAAAGACTAGCAAAATTTTTGTATTAAAGTATACCATATTATATGTTCACTGTGTAGATCTACTTATGTAAAGTCCAACAAAATTGGATTCAGCGGAAATAAATTATAAAAAAAGACAAAACCCATCTGGTTTTGAAAAGTTCAGGGGGTAAATCAAACCATTTCATAGTTGGGGGGGAATGTTATTTTTCCAACAAATTTTAAAAAAAAGTTATTTATTTTGGATGGAAAGTATGTTTTAAAATGCATAAAAGATGTACCCCCATAGGTATTTTCCCTAGCTTTGTGACACTTATCAGGTTGGATAATGGAGCGAGCAACATTACGTGGTCTGAGTAAAGCAGCATAATGATGCAGTGGAGCAGTGCTAGCTTAGTTGTGGGAAAAATCAAGAGGCACCAGTAGCTGTGCTGTGCATTAGATTAGGTAGACACATTCCTTCCAATGAGAACAAAAAATAGCAATTTTGAGAAGTTATTTATTTTTGATGGAGGGAGTATGTAGCTGTAAAGCATATGTTTTAAACTGAAGTAGACTTTTTCCAATAACTTTCTAAAAATGTTCATACTGATAAAAGACGCTAGCAAAATACACATGTACCCTCATCTCCTTTTCCTTTGATTCACTACAGTGGCACTGTCTTTTTATACCAGTCCAGATTTGGCAGTTATCACATCATACATGTTCCATTGCATTACAATTGATATTTATGGATCAGCATCAAAAAGACAGAGTCCCATGATTCTATAGAATGTTATTTTTGGGGGACAAATTTTAAACCCCAGAAAGTTATTTATTTTGGATGGAGGGTTTGTAAAATATGTAGCTGTAAAATTGATCATATGTTTTTAAAATTCTTCTATGCATAAAAGATGTACATTTCCTTTAAACATGATCCCATTAACCAATAAAGAAAATCTTATAAAGTTTCACTGCTAAAAAAGTTTTCCCCTGGCTTCACATAAAAGATGACACTAGGTTGGATAATGGAAGACAACAAATTAAGAACCAGCTAAACAACATTACAATCCAGTGGTCTTGAGGCATCAAAGCAGCATAATGATGCAGTGGAGCAGTGCTAGCTTATGAATCATGACACTTGTGGGAAAAACTCAAAAGAGGCACCAGTAGCTGTGCTGTGCATTTAAATTAGGTAGACACATTCCTTCCAATGAAAACAAAAAATGCCCACAAAATTTTATATAAATTTTTTGAGATACAGTTGAAATTACCACTGGTTCAACAAAAACGTGCCCAGAAAACAAACCGCTATTTCACCTCAGCTTACCACCCTAAAACATTACCCCACAAGAGAGCAGAGCAGCCATATGTGTGGTCCTTGTTCATGGCGAGCTGCAATCTGCAAAGCTGCAAACGATTCAGCCCCTCTGCCAAAACCACCGCTCAGTTTCATGCTCCCATGCTCCTTTCTAAATATGTTAGCTCTTGGCTTATGTCTGAATTTTTTTCCGTAATATCCAACTTGATGTCCTGATGTGAAAACTTCAGCTCCAATATGAATGTTGACTCTAAGATCTAGTACCATATTGATAGGGACCTTGGCAGCTCATGGGAATTCCATATGTACCCAAACTGACATGAACTTCACATAATTGTTCCTGACGCTATTCTGGTCACCACTGTTTGCTTTTACTGTTTAATGCTTTAATTCACTCGCTTCTATAAGCCCGGGACGCAGGTTAGTTTCTACCTCTCGGCAATCCAAATTCCAAACAGCAAATTACAAGCAGAAATGGATACAAGGAATTCCTAGTGCACAAGGAATTGCAGGTACTTTCACCTATAAAAAGATTGTTAGGTTGCCAAACAGGCCCTAAATATTTTGCTTTTCCAGTCACTTGAATCCTCTTCTTTCAATCTTTCTTATTCTTTTTAAGGTCTTCATTAGACAATCAACACAGCCATGAAGAACAAATGACTGACACCTATCACTTCCCCCAATCCCCACTATAATTTTAACATACTACATGTAAGGAACTGACTTGGTGTTAAGTTACCAACTGTTGTGTGTGATAAAATACAACCAACCCCCAATAGCAAGATAGTATAACTAATAATCCATGAACACACGACAATCATAAATTCAACATTCACTGGTAGTAGCAGTGAACTGGTGTGCCAACTGCCAAATAACCAACCCTACCAAATTCAAATCATACCAGGGATGGAGGCAAAACTGGGTCTCTCCCCCACCCCTCCGCATGCCAAAACAAAGAATTGAAGCACGAAGTAGACGGCTTGAAGCCCACTGGAAGCTATATGCAACAATGCAACCAAGTGGCACGACCCACTGCAAGCCTGTAACTAGCAAGAAGAAAACCTAGTAAACCAGCACCATGAGTCCATGCTAACAATTCTCACTGCCAAGTGGCCACGCCCATCATGTAACAAATAACAAGGTACATGTAATACCGGAGGCACAGACACATCGATGCTTGCAGCTAGCTGCAGCACGCAGTGGACGCCAGTTTCAGTACTAGTTTCAAGGCTTCGTGCGTGATCCCCCTGGACCATACAGTTATTTCTTCAATCCACACCCCCCCCCCCCCCCCCCCCCCCCCCCACACACACACACACACCACATCCACCCCCTTTGTGTGCCAAATACTGGGCACTATACTTGGTGAGTGAATCCTAGTATTTAGTCAGCTGACATCCTGTACAAAAGAGTTGATTCACAAGTAGAGATGCTTTGATAGTTGTCACCCTCCCGGTAATGGATCGCTGAGTATCGTTATTTGCACAAAGCACGCGACACATTCCAATGCTCCCTCATAAATCAACTAGCACATGTTCATTTTGGTCCACACACAACAAATAACCAAAGGAATTAATCAAAGCAACCACCAGTACGCGCAACCCAAGACACAGTAGACGAGCGGGCTCACTTGTACGAGCAGGAGGCACAGAACTGCAGCTCCACCGTGCTGCCGAATCCAGCCCCATCCACACGTGGCTCCTGCAATTGCATCGAAGCAACCCCATCAGTTCCAATTCTCCATCCAGATCGGAGACCGGGTCGCGATTCGAATTCCGGGCAGCCGCTTAGGGTTCATGACCTACCTGTATGATTCCAGCAGAAGGGTCGGGGTGCTGCTGGTGCAGGTGTGGCGGGTGCGGGTGGTGGTGAGGCGGGTGGGGATGGTGCGGCGGGTGCGGGTGGTGGTGGTGCGGCGGATGCGGGTGGTGGTGGTGCGGAGGGTGGTGATGGGGGTGGCGGAGGTGGGGAGGCGGCGGCGCGAAGATGTGAGTGAGGTCGGAGAAGAAGAGGAAGGCCGGGAGTCCGACGAGGAGCAGCTGCGCGCGGTCCATGGCGCGCCGCGGCGGCGGCGGACGGCTTGGCTCCGCTACTGCCTGGGCCGCTGGGCGTCTCCGGTCTACGTCCCTCTCAAGACGCGGGGCAGGGTCGCAAGTCGCGCAGCCTCGCAGGGCCAGGGAGAGGGGAAGGAAACCTCCTCACCCTGCTATGTGGGTCCCACTCGTCAGTGGGAGTACCAAACGCCCCGGCATCTTTGGTGCTGGTGGAGGGTGGGGGCGTCCGGCGTTGGGCTCGGAATTTGGATGGCGACAGCGATTCGATTTGTCGTGTCGATGCCTCTATGCAATCGGGCCTTTGCTGGTTCCGCACGAACAGGCCGTGCGTTTGGGAAGAATGGATGGGCCGTTCGGTTTAACGGCACATAAAAGGCCCAAGTCCAGTTTTTTTTCCAAGGAACATGCAGAGATGGGCTAGTCAGTTGCCACGGAGCGCAGCGGATCCTTTCGCTATGATGAGCTGTGGGCCCGTGGCCGACCAACCGTCCCTTTGATGATGGCCACATCTGCAAGAGAAAGGGGCGCTGTCCTGTTCCCTCCCTCCCTGGTGATGGCGATCGAGAGCTCTGAAGTACAATGGTCATTGGTCGCTTGAGCATGCTGAGCTTTCTCGAAGTCCAAGTAGTTTGGTCATGAGTGTGGTAAGCTAATTTTGGAATTGTAACCTTTGGAGTTTGGACTGACCAACTCTGCTCGCCAATCGTCCATTCCTACTCCAAACCGCAATTGTGTCATTGTGTGGCCTGACTTTCTGTCAGATCACACGAGACCACCATTCCTTCAACAACCGATACCTCCCCGCGTTGCGATATGTTTGGCACAAAGCTAGCATCATTTAATTTTGAGCTCCCTACGATAGATACGTACTGTACGTAACGTCACCGGTAGGGAACTTCAGGTCATCAGTCTTCACACTTCACACTCACCCCCAGGCCCAGCACACGGCCACACATAAAGTACACAGAGTAGTAGAATCTGTAAACTGTAAAGTGAAAAGAAACAATGTTCCTCGCATCGAAATGATTCGATGTCGTCTGGACGGTACATCTGCAGCGCTGCACTGTGAACTCGACCGGCATATACCTTGGCAGTTGGCACCATGCATGTTCAATTGTTCGGCACTGGTACACACTGCATTGATGACGTCACTAAAAACACGGGCCCTTCCCTCCTGCCACCCCACGACGCGTATTCAGGCAGCAGGGCCCGCATGTCAGTGACGCTCTCGTCGACCTGTGCGTGCGCTGTGCTCGCCTCATCGGGGTCATCTCCTGTGCGGCTGTGCCTGGCGTCTGCGGACGCGTGGACGAGGTTGCATGGGAGCCAGCTGACCGGGCACTTGTCCACGTGGACGTGTCGACTCACCGCCGATCGATGCACCGGAAGACACTGCATGCAATGCAAGCGAGGCCGCGGGGAAATCACGGCGGTTCGTCAGATCGACGACGGCGAGGCCGGCGGCGGCGCGCCGGGCCCTGTTGTTCCGTGACCTAATGATTAAAGAGGGGGGCCCTTTTTGGCAATGGCGGGGACACGAGGCACACGGGCGCATCATGGCAAAGGTAGCGTAAAGCAGGGCAGGCGCCTCCATTTTTAAACCACCGGTCTGGTACGACCACTGATGACTCGTCGTTCTGTCAGTCGCAAAGACATTAGTACTGATGATTTACTGATAGAGTTAACTGTCAGTGATAAGTGGTAACGTGATTAGGTGTGTGTTTTTTTTTACCACATTTGCATCTCTGCGGAGCATGTCACGAACCTTTTGCATCTATAGGACGCACTACGGTTGGCACTGCGACTGATAAAACTGGAGCCCGCATATCACTCGAAAGGACATCATAATGCAGGATTCTTTTGAGTGTGTTGTCAGACGCTGCGATGAGTGCAAGGAGTTTATAATAGAGGAATATTGCATTGTGATACTTACTTACGTGTACGTAGTATTCTACAATCTACAAGCCGCTGACAAGACTAGTACTACTATACCGCATTAGTAGTAGAGTAGTACATGCACAACGCAGCTCAGGACAGTTTCTGAAAATTTACCGTAGTTTCATCATGAGCAGACCGTGTTTCTGCATTGTTTTTCTTTAACCCTCTCCTTAAAAAAACGCCGGCTTAATTTACTACTAGTATATACTCTCTCCGTCCCAAAAAAGATGACGTTTTGGGTGTTCGTGCCACAAGTTTGACTTGATTTGTAGAAAATACATATAATATCTATATCTCTAAATAAATTTATTAAAAAATTAGATCTAAAGATCTTTCTGATGATACTAATTATGATACTAATCGATGATATTTATTATTTAGGCCTTGTTCTCTTTCGTCATTTTGCGCAAGTTTTTCCACTCTCTCTCCATCACATCAATTTTTACCCGTATATATGAAGCACTAAATATAAGTAAAAAAATAACTAATTGCACAGTTTAGTTGTAAATCACGAGATGAATCTTTTGAATCTAATTGGGCCACGATTGGATAATATTTGCCAAATACAAACGAAATGCTACAGTACTTTCTGATTGCAATAATTTGCAATCTGAATAAGGGCTTATAAAAATTGCCGACAGTCATTTCTCGGAAAGTGAAAACATCATTTTTTTTTTTTTTGGGACGGAGGGAGTATACTCCTACGAAGCAAACGCACAGAACACATCCAAATTTACGCGTGCTAGTCCAGCAAGACAACCATAGAACCGTTCGGAACAATGCGTACTTCCTCCGTACGTATGTGCCGACAAAGCCAGCTGTGACCACGGTAGATCGTACAGTTTGGCGCTGATTTTTGTCATCTGCGAGGAGCATGATTATATTTTGCATTTTTGTGAGATTATTAGCTGTTTCAACTCTTATAGCTGATCCTACCAACCCATAACGGCATTTTTGGAGGTGTCTGTATACAAGGGGCGTCTTATACGATACGTGTGGCTGCAAACTCTTAACACACGGGCGAGGAACTTGATGACTTTTGTCAGTTTTGTGATTCTTTGAATTTGTGATTTTTATGAAGGCGGTAATAACAGGCCACGCAAGAAGAAGAATATCCCGTGGAATGCTTGAGCCTCACTCTTCGCCACATTTTTCAACGAATCCTACCAGCCCCTTTGATTTGACGTATAGCGAAGTAATAAAGACAATAAAAAGGAAGATTGCAGCTTGCATTCGCATCATACATATAATTTCAAAAAGGAATAAGCACCTTCATGATGGTTAGGTGAAACCTGACCACGCAGAGCCCTAGGTTACGTTGAGCTGAGCTGACAGACACTTGAGCCTTTGGATAATGATTTGTGCACTAATAAAATTCTTTTTTTATGCACTAATAAAAAAAGAGCTAAGCCTTCTTCGGTTGATTGATTATCGTCCATGGCGGCTACCTTGACTATTGCCAAAAAAAAATCGAGAACGAAAGTGTGCAATTGGAAGCATTAGACTCGGTCGTAAAGAGTTGGAGATGACCACGGAATCATAAGACTTTAGGGCAAGAAAGCACTTTGAGCTCTCTAAGCTTTATTATTTGCGTACCGAACATGTCAGGACACCGTCCAAATTTATATACGTAGAAAAAAAAAAACAGATAAGAGAACGTTACAGTTTCAAGATTTCCAAAGCGTCCAAACAACACTGTGCCTCGACATTCTAAAGCCCACAACAAAATCAATACCTGACATTCACAGTCACAGGTCGTCACCCTGGAATCTTTCAGGTTAAACAAATCGCTAATCACCAATGCACTCAAGCGCTCGTTTATTAAATTTTTATTTTATACATAAAATAAATCTTGTCAGATTATATCCGATTCCTCTGTCCACTACTCCCTCTGTCCCTTTTTATTTGTCGCTTCGCTTCCCAAGACATAAATGCCAGCAATTTTAATAAATAATAAATATCATCGATTAGTATCATAATTAATATCATCGGAAAGATCTTTGGATCTAGTTTTTTAACAAAATTATTTGGAGATATAAATATTGTACGTATTTTCTATAAATCAAGTTAAACTTGTGGCACGTATCCCACGGCGACAAATAAAAAGGGACGGAGCGAGTACACGGACTGTCGAGTCGATCGAAACTCTCTCTCCCTGGTCCGCATTCGGACACAGTCAAACACTCAAACTTCCCGTCCCGGGTAGTTGTAGGGCCCACCACCCGAACTACCGGACCCCACCCGGGCCCACGTTTCAGTGGACCATTGGCTTTAAGAACAGCTCGACGTGGGGGTGTCCTCCGTGCCCGCTACGCGTCCCCGGAAGCCCATTCCCCACGCCTTGTCCTTACCGTTATACCCCGACACAGGTCTCGCGCTGGTAGCCTGCCTGGCCTCGTCTCGTCTCGTCTGCGCCTCGCCTCGCTTCTCTCTCGCTCCCTCTTCTCTCTCTCTAGCTGCTTCTCTCTCTAGCCCCCCTCACCTCCTCCCCCACTCGCACAGTGCCCAATGCCGCGCAAACCCTAGTGCCCCCACTCCCAATCTCGCGCGGCAGCCATGGGGAACTGCTGCCGCTCGCCGGCCGCCGCGGCGCGGGAAGACGTCAAGTCGTCGCACTTCCCTGCCTCCGCCGGCGGGAAGAAGAAGCCCCACCAGGCGCGGAACGGCGCCGGGGGCGGGGCGGGGCCGGCGCCGGGGAGAAGAAGCGGCTGTCGGTGCTCGGGGAGGAGGGCTGCGACGTGGGCGCCGGGATCGAGGAGAAGTACGCGCTGGACCGGGAGCTCGGGCGCGGCGAGTTCGGGGTGACGTACCTGTGCATGGACCGGAGCACGCGGGAGCTGCTGGCCTGCAAGTCCATCTCCAAGCGGAAGCTGCGGACGCCCGTCGACGTGGAGGACGTGCGGCGGGAGGTGGCCATCATGCGGCACCTGCCCAAGAGCCCCAGCATCGTGACCCTGCGGGAGGCGTGCGAGGACGACGGCGCCGTGCACCTCGTCATGGAGCTCTGCGAGGGAGGGGAGCTGTTCGACCGCATCGTCGCCAGGGGCCACTACACGGAACGCGCGGCGGCCGCGGTCACGCGCACCATCGTCGAGGTCGTGCAGCTCTGCCACCGCCACGGCGTGATCCACCGGGACCTCAAGCCCGAGAACTTCCTCTTCGCCAACAAGAAGGAGAACTCGCCGCTCAAGGCCATCGACTTCGGCCTCTCCATCTTCTTCAAGCCCGGTAAGCTCCGGCCACCGAGATCCGTCCCTGATTTGGGCGAACCGATGGCCCGCAATTTTGGACTTTTTCGTGGATTCAGGCTGGATCCGTGGGGTTGGTCGCCGTTCTGGTTGGGGTGGATTATCTGTAGTGGCCTTTTGCTGTAGCCACTTGCTTTTCTCATGCCTGCGCAATCTGAGGCAGAATTGGTGTTTCTCTTCTGCTATAACGTTAGGACTTTTTTGGATTTGCCTTTTGGAACAACTTGTGGTACTGGACATGACAGCACTTATCAGTCCAAGGTAATTTCTTGCTGTTGTCTCTGACGGCATTCTTGCTTCTTGCTAGCTTTGTTGCAGACGGTGTGGTGAGCTCAGAGATTCGAATCTAGGAGTTAGGTTGACTTGTGGGTTCGCTCGGCTGCCTGCTATTTTTGGAATTTGGAAACAATCAGTGGGAGCACACGTCACATAGCTGTTTCCCAGCATAGCGACTTGTCTATAGCGTTGTATACTTGTTCAGGTGCAACTAAGGTCAGGTGTTTTGAGAAACTACGATTATTTACCAACAATATTTTGAAATGCAAATATGCATATAGGAGTATGTCTCAAGCAACTTCCATTATGACTTAGCTGTCTTAGCAGCACTCATGGGTAACTCCTTATCACCTAAACAAATGATCCCTTGCTTCTCCTGCAATGCATTACTTTTGCAATTGCTGTAAACCGTCATCCACGTGTAGCCACAATGTGGGTGTGGTGGGATTTAGTTATGATCTGACGTACCTAATTTACTTGCTTTGTGATGTGTGTTTTCTGGTTTCCTTTGATAAATGTCTATATGGTATTTGTTTGAAACTCATAAATGCACTGTTTTCCTTTTCAGGTGAAAAGTTTTCAGAAATTGTGGGAAGTCCATACTACATGGCTCCTGAAGTCTTGAAGAGGAACTATGGACCTGAAATAGACATATGGAGCGCTGGTGTTATCCTGTATATTTTGTTATGTGGTGTTCCTCCGTTTTGGGCTGGTAAAGGAATTTCATTTGTGTTTGTGAGAACATTTTGTCCTCTAGCATCACTTTTGTGCAAATGAGCTTACCAGGTAATAATTTCAGAGACTGAACAAGGAGTTGCACAAGCTATTCTTAGGGGAAATATCGATTTTAAGCGAGAACCTTGGCCCAATGTTTCAGACAACGCTAAAGATCTAGTTCGACAGATGCTTCAACCTGATCCAAAGCTCAGGCTAACAGCAAAGCAAGTTCTTGGTAGGTTGTATCTGTAGTTCTGTATATCGCTTTTTAATTCGTAGTGCTTCATTGTGTGGCAAATTGCATCAGATCTGTTTAGTTGAAGCCTTGAAGGGATCAATACCAGTGTTACCCAGACACCTGTGTCCTATTTTTTGCTGTGTCAGATACCCAACACCTGTGTTAGATTCCAAGTCCCATTTTGGTGTCCCCCAAAATTCTGCCAATCAGACCCCCAAACCTGAATCGGGCACCAATACACAACATAAGCATCTAGTACAACTTTTGCAGGATGTACTCTGTATCATTGTTCAAGTTGTTGGTCGAACTATAGTTTGTGTCACTTTTTTAGCTTCCAAGTGTGTTAACTACTTGCTTAGGTAATCTGACTAGCAACAGTTGTGTAATGCTATGATTGTAAAAGTGATTAGTGACAAATAAATGATGGATCAAATTGTAAGTAATTGCTTTTGTGTAGCTCATTTTTCAAGATAATCTTTGAAGTTAACGTGTTTTCTTATTGCACCCCATGGCATATCCAGGTGGCAGTTACTTGCAGATGTATTCATTCTCAAAAAGAAAAACCTTTTAAAAGAAGCTTGTTTATCTAAGAAAAGATAGCGTTGTTAACGTGATATTGTTTTACAATTGAGAGAATATCATTTTCTGCACTTCCAGACATACTTAACACTTGAATGAATTAGATATCACCAAGATTGTTCAATTTTTTTTGCTGTTTTATGCTTCAAATGTTCGAGGTACATGCTTTTATTTCTTATTAGAATCTTGGATTACAACCAAGACCTATTTTAAGTTTTCGTGCTGTATACATCTTAGATAATGTTCAAAGCCCATCTGGAATTACCTGGCATCCCATGTTGCCTTTTTTTTTTATTTACTAAGTTTTGACTCTTGTTATATAGTGCTCATGCACTTTTTCTTTATTTCTGTTATCTCAGAGCATCCCTGGCTTCAAAATGCTAAGAAAGCTCCAAACGTTCCTCTTGGAGACATTGTAAAGTCAAGGCTGAAGCAGTTTTCAAGGATGAACAGATTCAAAAGAAGGGCTCTAAGGGTTCGAAACCTTTCTTTATCATGAAACTAATCCAGTGTGTTTTAATGCATCCTTTCTCTAGCTACCATGGAATCAATTTGCTTTACTTGCTTTACTGAGAAACTGGTACTTTGACTAGGTTATTGCTGATCACCTGTCGGCTGAAGAGGTTGAGGACATAAAGGAGATGTTCAAGGTTATGGATACTGATAATGATGGTATAGTTTCTTATGAAGAGTTAAAGAGCGGAATCGCAAAATTTGGTTCTCATCTTGCAGAATCTGAAGTGCAAATGCTTATTGAAGCTGTAAGTATGTTTTGTTTAATTGATTGAATCACTATCACCAGTTGTAGTTGATCTGATCACATGATTTCTGCTACCTTTGATGTCTAATATATTGGATTGTTAGTGTTCCATGGAACCCAGCAAAGTTAGTTGCAGTTGCACCAGGTGGTTCTGATTTTTTTTTTCTTCGGTACTTGGTCATAGACTTTGGTGGATATCAATGTGGCATTATAGACATAATGAAACATTTACTCCCATTTCCTAAAGGACTTTTTTGTTCTACTCAATTTGTATATTTCTTTAGAGTTTACTGAAACCTTTAATTTTCCCTTAGTTGATTGGATTCATACAAGGCCATTTTTTGCAATGTGAGTAACAAGAAGCAGGTGCTGATTGCATATCATTATCTTTGTGTTTGGAATAATAGGTGGATACAAATGGTAGAGGAGCACTAGATTATGGTGAATTTTTGGCTGTCTCACTTCATTTACAAAGGATGGCAAATGATGAGCACCTTCGGCGGGCCTTCCTATTTTTCGACAAGGATGGCAATGGTTTCATTGAGCCTGAGGAGCTTCAGGAAGCCCTGAAGGAGGATGGAGGAGGCGATACCATGGACGTGGTCAATGACATATTGCAAGAAGTTGACACAGATAAGGTTAATGATTCACCGAAGGCCCCTGAGATAGCTTCTGCCTTCAAATCTTATTCGTTATTTGAAGTTGCAATATCTTTCATTGTTTCTGCAGGATGGTAAAATTAGTTATGAAGAATTTGTAGCGATGATGAAAACTGGCACAGACTGGAGAAAGGCATCACGGCATTATTCCAGAGGGCGCTTCAATAGCCTTAGCATAAAGCTTATAAAAGATGGGTCTGTAAAACTGGGTAGCGAGTGAGGTTGCAGCTTGCGGCCGATGCTCTTCTCCACGCATTGTAGTCTGCCCATCAGGCCCACTAAGCAGAAACCCTCTTCCATTTGCTAATGATTATTTTGTCTGGGATTTAGATAGTTGGAGCCTCCCTGATTGGTTTACTCATGTAATTAGTAGCCTTTTCAGTATCTCTGAGGAGCATCTGCTGAAGGATGCACGCTTGCCTGTCTGCCCATCTCCGGTGTACCTGACGCTCAAATTGTTGTAAAATGTTTTGGTGTTGACCTCAAATGCAATTTGCTGGTACCGTGTGCTGTCACCCTAGATTCATTTATACCTATAAAGCGATATGACAATTAAAAGAGCAATTGACTCCCAAAGGTGGTACAGTGCAATATGCTTGTACAACTGAAGAGCAATTTGCACCTTTGGGTGTGCAAAACTGGGTACCGTGCAATTTTCAGGTACAGCTGAAGAGCAAATGATGAAGGGCTAGCTGATTTAGCTTATGTATTCTGTTTATGCGGAGTAAAGCTAGTTTGAGTTGGGGGATCCTTTTCACCAGTAGGCCTGACTTTTAAGACTGCCAAAGGTGTTTGCTGAAGCTTAAACTGAAACTCGAGTTCAAGTATACGGGGCTGGTACATGTCAAGTACTCGTACAGATTACGTAGTAGTAGTACTCCACTAGCCCAGTCTTAGTGAAAACAAAGCGGTCTAAGTTTATTCTAAATCACTTTTTAAGTCTGACTAAGTTTATAGAGAGTTGTATGTTTGCCACATCAAATATAACTTTATCAAAATTAGGATAATCTCGCTTGGCGTTTGTGTCACTCAAAATCAGGTAGTAGCATGTAAGCCATGATATATGTGGATCAGCTAATAAGAATTTAGTATCATTAAATAGTGCAATGGTAGAACTTATAAATTAGATGATAAATTAAAACGGCTGATTTGGTATCATCGAAAAGTGTGATCGAGAGTGTTTGATCCCTGGCGTTTGCTTTTCAGGCAATGGCCCGGGAAGATGTAGTACGGCGTTGCTGCACGAGAGTCAGACGTGGTCTGTCACTACGCCTTTCTAATTCTTTTCCATTTCCAACTGCAACGAGTTTGGGGTTGCGGAGTAGGCAGACCAGCAGCACCTAACGCTAGCCAGATCTACCAAAATACCATTGATTGCTTCTATGAGGCGATAAAGGTAAAGAAATCACATGATGGAAACCGGAAAGAGACGATCCAGCAGCACCGGCTGAAAGAAATGCAAAAGCTCGCAGTCGTCACCGATCGGGGTGTGCCGTACTGCCATGTGGGACCGAGGCCTCGAACTGTTTGTCTGTTCATCCATCTTATTCTAATCGCCTTTTCTGGTATGGTATGATATTCTACATATGTAGCCCCTGTACGCTGCCAACTTAAATTGCATCCACCTTAAACTATCGTCACGAGTATAAAATAAATACGAGGAGTACACGACTCGTGCTGCATAATTAAGCGCCAACCTACTGTAGGTACTACAAGTTTTAGAAGTTCGACGACAGAGAAAGGAGTGTGCTTTATCCGGTAACCACCGTGACAACGAAATTGCCCAGGGCTTCGTCAGGTTGCGGCCACCGGCCAGCCAATGCCAATCCTTTGCGGCGCTTCACCCAGCGACCCAATCTGAGATCAGAAACGAGGAGCACCCATAGCTGACGCTGACCTCGATATCGCTTTTAAAAGATTTATGTATCATTGTAATTCAAGAGTAGAGTTTAAATATATACCCAACGTGTTTCTAAAGGACATCCTAGAAGGTCTTAGTACTAAGATCGGACCATCTTAATAGACTGAAACAAATTTTAATATTACACAAAACTATACGATCGAACTAACAACGGCTCAGAAACTACAAAAGTTGGACGGCTCCGCTACTCCTAAAAAAGTTTTCTCCTAGTCCTAGCATTGGCCACGATATCGTAACTCGCAACATGAATTTGTTTGATTCAGATTGAAACTCACCACAGCAGATTGCAGAGCGGGTTGGCCACCAATCGAAGCCATTTGAATCCTTTTTGTTTTCTACTCCCTCCGTCCCTTTTTATTTGTCGCCACAGGGGATGCGCTTGCAATTTGACGATTTATAGAAAATACGTACATTTTATATCTCCAAATTTTTGTTAAAAAACTTCCAAAGATCTTTCCGGATATTAATTATGCGATTATTTATTATTTATTAAAATCGAATGCGTATTTCGGGAGCGATTGAATGCGTATTTACGATTGGCGAGACGAGACCTCCCTTGGCAGATCTGGTGTCCCCTTCGTTGTTGGGATCTGATCTGACGCCATCCGCCAGCGCCACCAGCCCGTAACATTTGGCTGGCTGGCTGGTTGTCACGGTGTACTCCGCCGGCCCGGCCCGGCGCAGGCGCACAGATAATCCCCACTCCTCCCAGCGAAGCAGAGCCGCAAGGAGGACTGCGTCCAGGTATGCTGCGGGCCCGCGCGGCAGCCACCGACAATAATGGCGGCAGGCACTCCACATCCACATCGGAGTCCACTCCCCACCTCCCCGACCACCCACCGCATCTCCAGTCGCCACGCGACAGCGACGCCCCCGCATCCCCGCGGACGCCGACGCCTGGGCCTGCCCGCCTGCCGCCTTCGCCTCTGGGGGCGGCGGGGCCCAGGCGCCAGAGCTACAGCTACACACTCTAGAAGAGCTGTTGTGCCTGCGGGGCTGCGGACGCCGGGCGCGGTGGCCGTTGGATCCCGTGCCGCCGCCTCTCTCTCCTCTCCTCGCCCGTCTTGGGTGCCTCAGCGTCCCCGTCATTGTAGCTGCCGCTGCGTGCCTGCGCGGCGCAGCCCGCTTGCTTCGGCCTCGGCCTCGCTTCGCTTCAAATGATAGAGCCGGTGCTGGCTGAGGCTGAGCGACCGCGAGCCTGACCCGGGCGCACGTCAGCTCGCACCCAGCCATGTCGGCGCCTGGATTCGATGGACCCCAGCTTCCGCCGCTGCGGCTGCGCGCGCCTGTGGCGGCGGCGGCGGCGGAGGCGCGATCGCCAGCCCACGCTCCTGCTCCTCCTCTGATTCCTTCGTCAGCATGCGCTCCACGCCATCAGGTACCGCGTGCTTGCTTGCGATTGCGACAGTGTTTTTCTTCCCCAATGCGTACAAGCAGGCCTCATTGACACCGCTCCCAATCTCGATACCTCGCGTGATTGCTTGGCTGGCTGCTTGCTCTAAGTTTGTTGACTTCTGATCCTAATTTTGGTCGGCTATGCTTGTCTTGGCTGCTCCTCGTGGGGATCAGGTACGCCGTCGGAGGCGTCCTCGTCGGAGATGGAGTTCGGGACGGCCCGCGAGTACGACACCGCTGATCCGTTCTTCACTGATAACTGGCTGTACGACAACCACCCGTTCCACAGCAAGCCGGAGAGCGATGGCAGCGAAGGGGAGGACAAGTTCATTGTTGGTCCTGACGTCAGCCTGCAGCGGAGTGAGGTGCGGGACCTTGCCGATGGCTGCGGTCGCGGGCACGTACATAGAGGCCGCAGTGCGGCGGACACTGATGGATGCGCGGAGGCGAATGCTTGCTCGTCGTCACCTTGCGGTTGCTGCTATGATGAGGAGTTGGTGAGAGATTCTTGCTCCGCAGTTTATGGGAGGTATCAGATCATGGAGGACCACATGGAGGGTCTTGATGAGTGTGTTGCAGAAGCGTTCCGGTTCAGGCTGAATGCGTTTGTTGATGCTGGCGATCAGTTAGTGGATTTCAAGAAAGGAGAGGACGATGGGTTGAATCTTAGTGCTCTCGAGAAGGAACTTCAAATGCTTACTCCGTACTTGGCTGATGCATATGCTCTTGAGAGTAAGTACTTCTGACCTCTGTGTTTGCTCAGTTTCATTTCTCGCATTTTGAAAACAAAAACTAATTTAGATGGAACTCACTTCATGACATTGTAATGTGATCACTCTGAGGGATTTGAATTTGCGGTAATCCCTGGCTACCATTTGCTTCACATATGACATATGTGCCTTTTCTCAGAATATAAAGTAAATCCTAAATTTTACTGTATTGGTATTAAGTTCAGGGTTTGTAATGGTGAATTGAGTTTAGAGTCACTGCTATCCATGACAGTTGATATAATTGTAACAAACGAAGGTTGAATCTAGTTCAACATGTCCATAATGGAATTCATACCTGTATGCATTTGTAAATCTGAAATTCATCATTCACCTATCTAACATTCTAACCCCAAGGATTTTTTTTCCTTGACTTAATAATTTTTTTTTAACTCTAGTTATCTTTTTCAGGTACTGGACTTGAAGATGACTTCGGAGAAAATATGAACCTAGATGTCTGTATGGTAACAAAGGAGGAAAATGCTGATGGCAAAGAACTTCTAAAAGATAGCTACTGCATACATCCTTTTCCTGATAGTGCAGTCCCTTTTGATGTTTATGGTGTGGAAGACTTAAAGATAGAAGCAGGTGTCCAAAACCCTACTCACAAATTTCAGGAAGATCCAAAACCTGATCCTGCGCTCTCTAAGTTTCAGCAGGAATATGAGGTATTTGACCTGAAAATTTTCCACCGGAAGAACAGGTTCACCATCTGACCATCAGATACCTTTCTTATTTTCTTCTGCTGGCAAATAATCTTAGGGGTACTGTGCTCATGCTAAGATGTCCACTGCAGGACTGGCTTCGAGGAAAGCAAAGAATTCCCTATTGTCATAGATTCAGTTATAGCTGGAAGATATCGTATCACTGAGTATCTTGGTTCTGCTGCATTCAGCAAGGTTGTCCGGGCACATGACCTTCGCACTGGAGTTGATGTATGCCTTAAAATCATAAAAAATGACAAGGATTTCTTTGACCAGAGTTTGGATGAGATAAAGCTCCTCAAGTTTGTCAATAAATATGATCCAGATGATGATCATCATATACTGCGTCTCTATGATTATTTTTACTTTCAGGTGTGTCATGCACATATTCACTCATTCAGTGAACTAGGCCTGCTCTTAGGGAAGTCCTAAGGATCCATTAAAGAATAAAGATACTAGTTTCTCCTTCGTTATGTGTACTTCAATAATTTACCTGTTTGATATCTGTCCAAGCTCATTTTTTGAAATTGCAAATTGATGATGGTGAAACAATTCGACAGGAACATCTCTTCATTGTCACTGAATTACTACGTGCAAATCTTTATGAGTTTCAGAAATATAACCAGGAATCTGGTGATGAGCTGTACTTTTCGCTACCCAGAATACAGGTATATGTAACTGTTCTGTTATCAAATCACTCCTTACAGCTGTCATATGGATTAGTTAACTCTAATTCAAGTAATCAGAAAAGCATTTACAGCTACCCTTGCAATGCCCAACTTCTGTAAAATAAAGTTCTTTTTGGTATTTGTTGACCATCTATATCTCAGCGTATTTTTTAAAAGGTTGGAATATAGTTTAAGTGTGATTAAATTTTATTAGGTGGAAACAAAGAAGGTGTGCTAAAATAAGAGCCCTTTCTCTTGCTTTCAGGCTATAGCTCGACAATGCTTGGAGGCTTTGGTGTTCTTGCATCATCTAAACATAGTTCACTGTGATCTGAAACCGGAGAATATACTTCTGAAGAGCTACAGCAGATGTGAAATCAAAGTTATTGATCTTGGAAGCAGCTGCTTCTTGTCAGACAACTTAAACTTATATGTCCAATCACGTTCTTACCGATCTCCTGAGGTCATCCTTGGTTTGCCATATGATCAGAAAATTGACATTTGGTCTCTTGGTTGCATCTTAGCTGAACTGTACACTGGTGAAGTAAGTTTATATCTTGACTTCCTGTTCTCTATTTTGTTTGGTATAATACTGCGATCTCAACATGTGAACCAACTGAAATGATTAAAAAACAAATTACAAATAAGGTTGTGCTGACAGTTAAATCTTTGCATGTCTTTTAAGCTTATCATGAAACTACAAAACCTTATTTGCCATTGTGTTGGCATTTACTGTGGTAAATAACTGTTGGCATTTGATGTTCTCATTATGTTGTTTTACCTTGTTTTGTTACTCATTTCATCCAGAGGACCTGATATATGCCGTAACTCTGTAGGTGCTTGACATGTTGGTTGAACCTTAGGTAGCATTGCATTAGGAAGAAGACTATAACCTTGGGTGGTGGCTATGTTCCTGTGGTTTCAAAAGCTTATATTACTAAACATCTAAAAATGTTTGCAATTTCAGAATGCATATAATGGGGAATCAATGTCTATTGAAACTGACAGTAGTATTGGCTACCATGTTCTGCTTTCTGATAGAAGTCATATATGTGACTGCGACCCTTTTGACATGTCACAGGTGCTCTTTCCTAATGAATCAGTACCAATCATTCTTGCTCGTATGATTGGGACAATTGGTCCAATTGATATGGAAATGCTTGCGTCGGGACAAGAGACCCAGAAGTACTTCACAGATGACTATGACGTTTTCCACAAGAACGAGGTAATTATTGGATTATATGCAATATTGCCAACATAACTTCGTTTCACTATGCACTATAGTTGACAAAAAATCAGTGATGTTGTTCATGTTGATTTTGCATGATGACCTGAAAACCACACTGAGTGGAATTGTAATATAGGCTTATTTATGCTGAAGCACTTCTTCTAAATTTTCTTATACCATATACAATACCTTGAGAAGTGCAGAAGTAAAAGCTGATAGCTCAAAGCCTCAAATACCTGCCTGAGAAAACTAATGATGTATACCAAGTAGCATTACCAATAGCAACAAGGTACTGCTAGGAAGAAGTCTCAATTCGTTCAAAAAAAGGGGTCTTCTCAATTGTATGTCATCTGCTAATAATCTGATCTGCAGGTGCAGGCTTGATGCATAAGCAGCTATTTACTTCTATCTGGGTTCCTTGTCAATATGTAGTAATATCCCCTGCATAGTTGAGGCGCAGAAGACAATTTAGCCCTGCACTTGTCCTTAAAGGCAGTAGTTTGTTGTCACCATGAGATCTTTGGCATAAAAAGTTTAGTTATTTTTTCTTTGTGCAATTTTCATGCATCATTGGATACTTATTTTTCCTGTTCCATTTCCTGCTAAAAATAGGAGACAGATGAGTTGGAGTATTTGATCCCAGAGAAATCCTCTTTGCGGCGCCACTTGCAGTGCCCAGACAAGAAATTTGTTGATTTTCTGTCTTACCTGCTGCAAATAAATCCCAGAAACAGACCAACGGCCAGCGAAGCATTGCAACACCGATGGCTTTCGTTCAAATATAGTTCAACTGCCAATCAAACTCGTTCCTGACAAGTAGGCTACACTTTCTGAGGCTACTGGCCCCTGAAAGGCTGAAACAACATGTTTCTTTTTGCAGCAGGATTTGGCTTCATGTGTTTTTTTAGGTCGACACTTGGCATTGAAAACCCTGTTTTGCGAGGTGAATCAATCGTGTATACACGCTAGTTCGTGCATGTAAATATGAGAAAAGTTGCTCTCTTTTTTTTTGTACAGTTTCCATGTACTACGATGTTGATCCAACTCATGGTATAGCAAATGGAATTCATAGATTTTACCTTTGACATTTAATCTGATGCACTTTATGTGTCCTCAACTGAATTTCTGGTTCTTGACCTATGACCCACTTCATCTAATTCATCAAATGATGACCAAATTCTTGTGTTCAAGTTTGAATAGTCACACAATCATCATTTTAATTGTATTCCATCACGTGCTATGTTCCAAGGTCCCGCTAAAATCCATTGGTGACGAATTGCAATGATGTACTAACAAAGAGGCTTGCCATGAAAGTTAATTTAGAGAAAAAAAAAATGAACCATGCAAAAAATATACTTATATCGTTATACTCCTTCCATTCAGAAAAACATCAATTCTAGTACAGTGTTACAATTTAATATCTCAAGTTTGATTAATTTTAGATAAAAAATATCGATATTTATGATATCAAATAAATACCGTTAAATTCATTATGAAATGTATTTTTTAATAGCATTCACTAGAAATTTGATCAAATGTAAACTACTTTTTTTTGGTTGCATGTTTTTCTGGATCGGGGGTGTTTGGATGGTATAGAAAAAAGTTCTGCCTGTGTCACATCGGAATGTCGGAGGGATGTCGGGAGGGGATTTTAAATACTAATAAAAAACAAATTACAGAACTCGTCAGGAAACCACGAGACAAAATTTTTAAGTATAATTAATCTGTCATTAGCAATGTTTACTGTAGCAGCACATTGTCAAATCATGGACTAAATAGGCTTAAAAGATTCGTCTCGCAAAGTTATCGCAATCTGTACAATTAGTTATTTTTTTAGACTACATTTAATGCTTTATACATATGTAACTAGATTCGATGGGAGAGGGCAAAAAATTTACCCCTCCCATCCAAACACCCGAGTATGTACGATGTACATGTAGGGCTACCAATCATCATGTCTTCCACGATAATTCAGCTATCTGGCGCAGACATTGCCATCTACGGACCCACCTTAGGCTTGGTTGCAGCAGCAGCAGGCCAGCAGCCGAAGCGCTGCCACTGCCAGCAATCACTCCCGAGCAGGCCATTATATTAACAGCCAGACCTCACATGTCTGGCAGTCTGGTATAATAATCATGATATATCTCGATGCAGGGCGAGTTGGTGGTATACACTATGGTTGAGGTGCAGAAATAAGTGATATACTCATATACAACCATAAAACAAGATTCACATCACAAATAAAGATCTATCATTGCGCTAAATTACGATTCCTTTTTCTCGCTTTCCCTCCCTTCAAACATGTGAACAAGGTATTCTTCGTGTATCTGTGCAACTGTACAATAGCAGGTTTTGAGCCTTCCAATAATCCAATGTGGTGGCTGCAATTCCTAAACTGCCTGTTCAATTTGTGGGATTCCTTGTCTTTGGAACCACTCTGGCATGTGAAACGTTTCATACAATGCAGGCCTAACATCTTTTTGCAGAGAAAGGTGCTTGAGAAGCGGAAATATCGTTCCCATAAGCTAAAATGTCAGAACATGTAAACGGATCAGTAACTGTAGAGCCAATGAATTACTTATGTACATAGACAGTTTTACCTGATCGTCAACAGGTTGTCCAGCTGAAAATGTAATACATGGTATTCCATTCAATGGTTGCAGTAAGAAACTGTATGGGTTGTTATCAACAAGGACAATTCTCTGGAAATCTTTGGACAAACAAGAAAGATCTTTTACATGCTCTCTGTATTCCCTGAAATTAAAAATATACATTATCAGAAGACTGAACCAGCTCGGATAATGCAACAAAGGACTTACTTTCTCACTGAATAAGTATTTTATGCAATCAACATGATACAAGGTTTCACGGAAACATCAGTAAACCAGATTTGCAGTTCACATAAAGTGGTTATGAACAAGAAAATAACTACATAAGGTAGTGAAGTCAGCAGCAAATAAGAAAAAAGATGAACTAAATCTGCCCAATCGGACTGAACATAGTGCTGTCATGCATATGCTGTTGATGGATCACTTGAGAGATGCTAATATGCTGTTTGGTACAACTTGTCTGGAAAGCACTTTCCAACCAACCAAGCTTTTTAGTACAAATAAGGGGTGGCTAGAATAAGCTACAAAAAAGCAATGCAGTTTGGCTATTAGTTTCAGCTTATTCTGGTCATAAGTAACTTATAAGCTATACCAATGTGCCAAGCAGGGTCTTATGCCCCCCAACTGAAAGCAGCTGAGTTTTTATGAGCAAGGAACCTTGAGAATATAAGAGCCCATCAGTAACAGCTTATGGAAATGCCAATGATAACTTACGTGGTAACAGTTGATGGCCGATACAGACGGTGAGTGAATCTGTTGTGAGCATCTATCCTGTCAACTAGAGGTTTTGCGTATCCTGGATCAGAGCACAGATATGTGGCGTGAGGTAAAATCAACTTCACTTTGTTGCCAAAAGATAAACATAGTTGAGGAGATCAAACCTTCCAAACCAGCTGTAAAGAGAACAAGATCAGCAAATTCGCTAGTTCGCTGCAAAAATTCATGTAAGCCAGGACGCTCAAAGACAGTTACATGATTTATCCTCTGCCTTCCATCAGGATCCTGTAAACCACAAAACATACTTCTGTAAGTACCTTTTCTAAGAAGTATACTGAAAACAGCAATAGATAAGGCAAAGGCATAACGCTGCAATTTACTTGCCTTTTCAGCAGATATGCACTCCATGTCAAAGCAATGCAATCCTGCTTCAACAGCCTGTGCGCGCAGAGTAGCAGGAAGGCTCGATGACTCATATGCGCAAATTAAAGTCTCATCCAAGTCAAGCACCACCTGCAGATTATGCAAGTATCACAGGAAGTTCATTCAAGTAGACTTGATAGCCATAACTAAGAAAGGCAAAAAGAAAGCAAATGTCAAAACTATAGCCCAGAATCATGTTAGTATTAAGCAGTCAATTACTCAATTAGGACTTAGGAGTCATGCCTAGAAACCGGAAACGATACCACCCACCGGCCACCGGACCACCAGAGCTCAAAAATAACTGATGGAAACCTGCGGAATGCTCACTAAGTTTTTACATTGGATATCGCCCGCGCCCGCATGAGTCCAGCTACAGAAGCATATATCCCTACAATCAGCAGTCAGTTATTACGAATAGCCCCATAGTTCCAATTTCCAACTGATCCTTCACCCTCGGCCTTCCAAAGGTCCAAACTACCAAAGTCACCATCATTTCGCGTGCCCAGCAGGCCGAAGGCATGGAGGTCCGTACCGTGAGCCGCCGGAGCGGGGGAGGCGACTCGTCAGCGGGGGCCTCGGACGGGAGCTGCACGAAGGCCACCTCAGGCGACGCGGCGACTGGGAGGAGCGGGTGGCGCAGGCCCACGAAGGAGAGGAGCTGGGCCCAGGAGGAGGGCGTGCTGCGGACGATCCGGAGCAGGATCTGGAAGAGCAGGCCGAGCCACCCCGCCACCACCCGCCACACCGCCGCCGCATGGCTCCGCTGCTGGACTGGCGCCACCTCCGTCGCCGCCGACATCTCTCTCTGGAGGCGGAGACTTTAGCCGGGAGGACGGAACGGGGAGGAAGCAATCATAGAAGAGTGCTCGCCTTGTCTGTCTTTCCTTTGTGTGGGCAGGTTCCCTGCCGGAACGTGAAAACTGAGATATACAGCAAGGTAAAAACCAACAAAATACTGCCACGTCCGCCCACAATCGTATGGAATTGCATGCTCCCCACATACTAAAAAAAAAAAAAAATGAGTCAGTTTTAATTAAGCTTTTATCAAACATTGAGAAGATAAACAATCAATATTTTTTTAAGTTGTTAAGTTTAAAAATATAAAAACTATATAAACAGATTTGTCTTGAAAATACTTTCAAATATATGTATATTACTTTTCAGTAAATATTTATATACAACTAAGAAGTTCAAGTTATGCTTTGAAGATTATGTTGTTGTCTAAAACAACTTTATTTTTTAGTAGAGGGAGTATGTGAATTTGTAGGTTAGAGATACTGTAATAAAAACTTTAAAAGGTATGTGCACCTGTGGAACTCGATTCTAATAGTTGTGAATCGAATGGGCGAGTGAGTGTAAACATGAGCGACCTTCAGTTCCTCGACAGATCTCCACACTTGTCTGTTTGTGCAATTGCAATTACAAGGTGACCCAACTTGCGTCCATACTTGATACCAAGTGCTACACGGATGCGTCTAAGATGCCCGATTCAAGGAGAGCTAGTTTGAGAGTGTTCATTCTTAACACTTAACCGAACAGACCATCGACGGTCTTCACCAAGGCAACTCTCGAAAACTCTAAATTTGTGCTTATGATTGAAGTTGCGGCCTCGGCGATGGCAGCTCAGATTGTTTTCACTCTGAACATTCAATGTTTGATATTTTTAACGGATAACCAACAATTGGTAACGTTTCTCAGTGGCAATGACCATACCAATCCACCACACTAGGAGCTCTAACGATTTACACAAAGCTTCATCAATCACATGTCAAGATGTGATGCTAAGATCTTCAAGATAGACGGGGAGCTAAATACCACAACTCATATTGACGCTAATTGCAGTTCGTTGCTGCTAATATTAAAGTTTGTCCTTTATCAAAAAAGAAGTTATAATAGCGAGTCGAATGGGCAAGTGAGAATCCACGCCAGCGACTTTCAGTTCCTCAGCAGATTTCCATGCTTATCGGCTTGTGCAATTGCAATTACAAATAACAAAAGACTCATATTACAAATTTACAAGAGAGAACCTTGGGACTAATAAATTATAAAACAACTAAACAAAAAATACGTTCTCTTAAAAAAAGAACTTCCAATGCCTTCCTATGAGTTAGGTAAGTTGTCAATTGGGCTTCTTGCTGATTCTTCCTTCGACTTCCAAGCATTGAAGTTGAAGGTCTTAGTTTACTACCCTTTCTCGTAAAAAATGAGTGATTTATTCTTTCATACTAAGTTAAATTTCTAAAACTTTAAAGTCTACAGTAGATGCACCATGAAATATATTGCCGGTGTACTTATCTAGTTATTGTTGATGTTGTTGTTTTTTCATTCTAAATTTAATCGAAGTAAATGAATGGGAACATCCCAAAAGTAACAAATACGAATCTAACGACTTATCAAAGAAACTATGCTCAAGAGATACATTTCATTTGCTCTCTCGATTTTCCTTCTTGTTTTTCATTCCGACAAACTCTTAAGGTTGTGTTCGACTGGTAGGGTTTGGGGATCCTATCCAGGAAGAGATTGACTGGATCCCTCCCATGTCACTCAATCCCCTTTAGGCTTCATTTGGCTACGCGTGGTTTGGTGGGGATCGACTGCCAAACACCGTCTCGCGTGGACCGAGACCCACGCGGGGATGGTATCCCCGTCAAAAAATTGCATTTGGTTGTCCCGGTATTCGAGTGGACGGCAATCCAATCCACGTCGACCCATAGGGAAGAGAAAAATATCCACCTCTGGCGTGGACTGGTCGGACGCTCGGGAGTCCTCGCGTTGGTGTCTTCCTCACATGCCACAAAGGTTGTTGCATGTGGGGTGAGAGGGAGTGGGAACAGGTGGCAGGGAATGGATCACCCAATCCCTGTGTGGTTTGATGCACACGTGGTTATCATCCATGATTTACCAAAAGCCCTTATATTAGAGTATAATCTCAGGCAAGGTCTATCGGTGTTTAACCACCGATAGCCTACCACAGGGTACCCGCAGTAGTTGATTCGGATCTCGGCAAACTCTAGAACTCGGCGGTCACATAAGAGCACTTGATTTATCCTGGTTCAAGCCCTCGTTCGTCGAGTAAAAGTTCTACTCCAGTCGGCCTAGGCCTTTTGCGTTGGATTGATTGATTGATTGATTGTGTGTGTTACAAGGAGGTGCCCTTGGCCTCTTTTTATAAGAAAAGGTGTCCAGGGCTCCGATGTAATCCTAGTCAACTAATAGATAGAGTCCTATTTTACTTTTACAGATGTATCTTCTAAAAGTCTAATTAGGACGAGTCGTCTTCTAGTCGGAATCGACCCTCTTGCTGCGGGATCTGGTCAGTGGGCCCGCTCCTTTGAACTCTATGCTGAAAGGGGACCGTCTTGGTCCCGCGTCGACAGGGTCCAACCAAACAAAGCAGTCCAACCAAACAAAGCCTTTAAAAAAGTGAAGAGAGAGGGAAACGAATGCGACAAGGTGTTTCTATCCAAAATTAAGTCGCAATAAAGTTGAGTTCATCATTAAGAAGAAGCAAGGATGATCAGCTTGTTCGCTTCAGCTAAAAAGCCATTTCAGTTTATCCGCTAGCGGTATTTTCTTCTCACAGAAAATCAGCTGTTTCTATAGTATTTTAGCTTATCAGCCACCTTATAAGTTCTGCCGAACAATCTCGATATTTTTGTGCTTCTCCTCCACACGGTGATTGTTACTCAGTCACTGAAGTTCCTGACATGTCTGGAAGTGGTCAAATTTAGTCAGACTTTCTAAGTCCAGAACTTTTGCACATGTAGGAAGTTGCATTTACGAAGTACTCCCTCCGTCCCATAATAAAGGACGTTCTGGCTCCTTCACACGTTCACCGATGGCTCCATGAATCTGGGCAGCACTTCGTCCAGGTGCAGTGGAGGCTGGTTGAATATGGACGATCGGTTGCAGTGCCAGGACGTCATTAATATTGGGACAGAGGGAGTAACTAGAAATCATAGGTGCAAGTGTTGTGCTCTAGTGTCTCTCATAGGGTATGTTAGATTTTTAAGCATTGTTTGTAACTTAAGTAATATAGAGTCGATCTCTCTTAACAGTAAGATATTTTCTAAACTCAAATAATTTAACATGGAGTAGTTGTCCCTTTTAAGGTAGAGACCTTTTACCACCCGTAATCAGTCAAATATTTTAGGTGAAATAGACGTTTTGGCCCCTCAACTATCGTCGAAGGCTTAAATTGGTTCCTGAACTATCAAAACAGCCACTTTAACCTTTAATCTTATAATTTTTTACTCAATCTCATCCATTTGCCTATTTTGCTGGACACGCGGACAGATGAACACGCGAAAAGTCGATGTTGCCTCTCTCTAATTTCTTTTCTTGTTGGCCACTTATGGCGTTTCTATAACACCTCAAGTGTTAAGCATGCATTAGGCCATAATTAATTAACTTTAATCACCATTAAGCATAGCATAAGCACCATCAAGCATAAACCCTAAATGCATTTCATCATTTCATGTGTGTTGCATTTAATTATCAGTTGCTTGCTTGATTGATTATTTGGTTAATTAATTACCTTGCAAATCACTTGATTAAGTTTGGATCCATGTGCCCAGCATTTTGAAATGATTTAACAAAAATTTATTACAAAAGGTTTGGTGCAATTTGAAGCAAAAAGAAAATAAATTTGAAAATCCCTTTTAATGTCTTTAATTAAAAATGAATCTATAATTCAAATTTTTGTTTGGAATTTTGAGTTGACCTTTAAATGAAAGTTGTTCATCTTGAAATTCTCTACAACTTTGGTTTTTAGCATTTTCCCTGAAAATGTTTTTAAATGGGTCAAAATTTGGCATTTTGTTTGGTTCAGATTTGAATTCAAATTTTCAAAAAAAAAGGAAATGGCAGCGCAACCGGGCAGGCCGCTTTTGGCCCAAGCCGGCCCACCCGGCCTGCTCTACTCAGCGCCCTTTTAGCTTGCGCGATCAGGGGCAGAGCACCCCACGCCCGCCAAGCTCGCCGCTGCCCGCCGTGGTGGCGAAGCCGCCGGCCGAAGCGGGCCCCGCCACGACCCCCGCCGCGCCCATCACCCCGCCTCTGTTGACACCTCTTAATGTTATCTCTAGTAAACGCGCTAAAAATGCTTGTGAGCATAGCATCGCTACTAGAATGCCAAGTTGTCATCCCCGGCAATAACACCAAGAGGTGTGGTATTAAATCATGTCACCATTTAGAATATAGAAATAGTATCCGGAAGCGCACAGATCAAATACCATGTAGCATTTTACCAAGAGTATTACCAGGTTGTCATTTATATTTTACCACTGGGAAACAATGGCTAAAGACATTGATAATTCACCATCATGTATCTACTAACTAGTATACCAACTAGACCTAAACAGGGGTAAGTGGTAAATGATAAGAGTTATGCACAATATCACACACGAGGGAGAATCCTATAATATATAGTCGACTAACTTGAGAGGACTAAGGGAGAGTTCAAGGTTCCTATGTACTTCTCTACTACTCGGGTTCTATTCTAGTCGACACTAGAATGTAACTACTGCATGGATAAGTATAGCACACACCATAGCACTTCGGGGCAGCAGTACCTTTCCAACTCTCGAATAAGACTGGGAAGAAGGTAGTTGGGGAAGGCTGCCAAAAGCCCTACAAAACACCAATCCCGACGTGGTGTAATAGGAAGGCCACATAGAGCTGTCACCCCTATGGGCTACCACAACTAACCGTAAGAATTGGGTGCAACCTCAGGTAACCTATAGCCTAGACACCATGTCTACACTATCGATTACTACTCTAGCTACACGTAATAACTAGAGCACCTAATACAAAGGAGATCCTTTGCTAAGATGCAATAACTACACTAACCATACAAATAAGGCATAGAAGTAAATAGAGAAGATAAATATACTAAAGCGTAAATGTTGCAAAGATAAGATACAAAGATATACCGGACTCCAAGGCTCCACGGCGAGATCCGAACGAAGCCTCTCAACCCTAGCTCTCAAGTTACTTAACTATTACATTGAAGAGTCTAGCCCTAATCTCCCCCGGTGTGTTGATCTCCATGAGAGTATGATCCTTTCAAGGGACGTCTCTTGAATGGATCCCAACGAATAATGAATTAGGGTTTTCAGGGGATGCCTCCCCCCTGGGGTCTAGAGCTCCTTTTATAGACCCGAGCGATTAACGTCAGCCCTTGGATCAAATCGACATCGGCGGGCGGCTGAGATTCTTCCTCAAAGGCGGTGGATCCCATGGGCTGAAGCTGGGCCAAAATGGCCAAAATGCCAGACTGGCCGGTCTGAGGGTGGGATCGGCCGGTCTCCCCCTATGACAGGTGGGCCCCACTGTAACACCCTCGGTGTTACGCGCAAAAACATTTCTTAAATTACCTCATGAGCATCGTCATTTCATGTTAATGCATGTGTGGTAGTGTGTGGTTGATTGTTTTCAACCTAGATATGCTAATGAAGTTGTCAAATAAAAGTTAAATAAAAGTTTAGCTCAAGTGTTGTTTTATATCACTTAAAGTTATTCATCAATTTTTATTAAGCAAAAGTAATATAGAACACCTATGTGTCATTTAAATAAAGTTCGAAGTATAAAACTTGTAGGAAGCATTGCAACTTGTTCCACTGCAAAACGATTTCAATAAGTGATTTTTCGATCAGCTCAGAAATGCCATTGGATTAAAGTTTCAGCTTCAGCTTAGCCCTTTCCAAGTCTGAAAGTCAGCTTGGCAGTGCCATGTTGACATTGCGTTCCTGCGAAATCGAGCTAAGCAGTAGTGGCATGTCTTGGCTCTGGTCAGTAGCTAGATGTACCCCCTTTAGCGTTGCAAAGTTGGTTTGGATCGAAACTTGCTAGTTTGGATTGGGTTGTTGCTTTAAAATCCGTGCATGCACACTCGCTGCGGGCGAAGTTGGGACGCGTGGGCGCGGTCACCGCGTGCTGGCCGTGTCCAGCGCGTCGGGCCGATGGCCGGGCGTCACTGGCCGCCGTGCCTCGACCGCACGGGTGCCGTGGTGTCTTCTTGTCTGCGTGTCGGTCAAGTCGCCGCCACGTCGCGCGTCGCCTCGCGCTGCCTCGACGCGCAGCTTAGCCGCCACCATTCTCCCCGGGCGACGGACGCCGCCCGTCCGCCGCGTCGCCTAGCCCCCCGCCGCCGTCGTTTCCCATCCCCGCCGCATAGCCGTGTCGCTTTGCCTGGGCCTTGTAGCGCTGACGCTCGCAAACGACGCCGGGAGGCCGTCCCCTCCTACCGTGTCGCCTCGCCACTCCCTCAATCCTCTCGGCCGACATAGTCAGTCGGACCGCTGCCAAGTTAGGCAGACTTGGCGGCATGTCAAGCCGTCGGGTACGCACCCCTGTTCGCCAGTCAATGCTACAGCTAGCCATGCTCGCCCCTTCGCCGATAAAGCAACGACGAGCTCCAATTTGGAGTCTTCTCATCAGCCGCCCAGATAAGCTCGAAAAGGCGCGTTTCCAAATTGCCGCTCATCCGCAGCACTAGAACCTAATTAACCAACACCGCCAGCTTCGCCTTAAGCCCCTCTTCGACATGCGCACCTTCTCGGAGTCGCAGCCGCGGTGCTTGGGCGGGTGACACGGTCGTGTCAATCGCCGTGCGCCGCCGAGCTCTCTGCTCGCTCGCGGCCAACCTCCCTCGGCTCTTCCCCGATTCAACCGTCACCGCAGCAAGGTTCGGGGTAAGCTCTAGGACCTTGAGTACTAGGTGGTTGGGCGTGTTCTTGCTCTGTTCGCCGGAACGGCCGCCGCCCCCTTGGACAGCGATTCGCGCCCTCCGCCGTGGCCCGGCTATCTTTGCCCGTGTCCCAAGCCGCGCTTAGGTTTCTTAGGCGTCTTGCGAGTCCTAGGCTGAGGTAGCACCACGTCTCGCGCGGTCGCCGGTGAGTCCTCCGGTGGCCGGCCGAGCGCCGTGTGCCGCTTCGTCGCGCCTCGCCTCAGAGCGCGGTCTGCTCGGGGACCTCCCGATGTAAAGATGAGAAGTAGCAGGTGTTGGTTGCAAAGGCTGTGTCTTGTGTAATAGTCTTTGCATAGGGTTTCGTAGTTAGTTAGAAGCTCGGGGGCTCTTACGCAAAAAGAGCCAGCCGTAGCGGCTCCTCCCACCGCGGGGGCAGCGTTGCGCGTTTGGGCAGCGCCGAGTTGGGCCGAGCCGGGCCGAATGCCCTTTTCCTTTTTCGGGGCATTTAGAAATGGTTTCTCCTTTTAGTTTACGAAATGATGTTTGGAAAATCATATAAAATTGTAGAAAAATCCAAAAATGATGAAACCAATTTTGTTAGATTCCTAAATTCATGCTCTATCTGTTGGTGTAATTAGTTGGTGCAGTTCTATTGTAGCCCGAGAGTATTTAGTTACTTTTAAATGCTTTGCCTTTAATAGATTAGTTTAGGAAGTTTTATCATGGCATTTATATGATAGTTCTTGCTCTAGAGTTTTATGCAGAGCTTCAGTAGGTTGTCATGAACCTCTAGTAATTGTTGTAGCTCTGTAGTGGCTAGTTTAATAAGGTAGATGATAAACCCTAGTTAGTTTATATATTAAAATGATTAGAAAGTAGTTGCAACCTAAGTTAGCATGAAATAATGCTCTATGAGTTTGATAGCCAGTTAACCATATTAGTCATTAGAGCTAGTTGTTAGGTTAGTGTGGCAGAACCGCCTAAATTAATACACTCACAAGAGTACTTGTCTTCCAATAGACACTAAGTACCCAAGGGAGCGCACTAATTTAATCGATTACTGTCGAGCACACCCCGAGGGGAGAACTTCGAAACTCCACGGTTTTCAGCGGGATCACAACTAAGGGAATAAAGCTTACAACGGACTTGTATCTCTTATATCTTAAGTTAACATATGATCGAGTATTATATAACAAATGGAAAGAATAATCATTGTATAGCAGAATAAAGGTTGATTCCTTTTTAAAACTTAACCACAGTGCCTTGTAACACTTGATTATTACTACAAGTGGAAATAACATTTATTCAATTACATGACTAACCATTTAGCATGATAATAATATTATAGAACTTTTCTTTATAAAAATCATTTAATGAATATTAGAAATAAATCTACTATCGCGGCGTAATTGGAATTCCTCACGAGCCCACCAGAGGTATCCACACACAAGGGTCGGCAGACTAGCAACCATCCGTTACACCGCAATGGGGAAAATAAAACCCCGAGTACTCAATTGTACTCGAAGACTTACCCGACGGGGAGGAATTAAAATGACTCCAAGGATATGCAAGGCTATATGGCTTGTGGGTTTATACTTGCAAGATAACTTTACTAGCAGTGCATCCTTATATTCAAATTTTAGCAGTCAATATTAATTCATTAACTAACCACTCTAGGTAAGCACCTGAACTACTTTCAAGCAAGTGGTAAGCAATCAGAATTCTTTACTCCATCTCCAAGTTCCAGTTCTTACTACGCTGCCAGAATAAAGCCCTCGTCCTTACCGTTCAAGAACGGCGATTCGCGAATCAATGTGCCCAGCTGGGTACCCCAAAACACACTCCCTCGCCCGCATCCCGCACACGACAAGAACAACTTGCTTCCTCCTGCCCGGGGCTCCAGGTCCCCGTCCTAACTGGGATTCCAAGCCCCCGTCATTCCCGGTCCAACCGTAATGCGGTGCAAGGACATCCAATCCAAAAAGAAAAATATATGAATGCACCACCCTATACAGTCGGTCCGGATGAAGCCGGAACCCAAGACAAGAGAGAGCAAGCCTTCCGAGCGCCCATACACAAGTATGTGTTCGGGATAAGGAGATCTGTGACTTAACCTTCAACCCTTTAGCAACGATCGGTCCTTAACTGACTCAGGCGGGACAAAAACGCAACCAGAGCCTTGCTCTGTTGCCCAACAAACCCAAAAACACCGTCCATCCTCGGTCCATGATACAGTCCCGTCCGGTCTCCATTTATTAACAACATATAATCCATGTGATGGTAATATGATAGTAATAATAGATAACCTATCTCTCGCGAGTGACAGGGGAATCACTTTCGACTTCTACCCAGTAACTGAAGCATAGCAAGTCTACACGATCCTATCATACTAGTAAGACTCATAGGATAAGGATATTTATGCAGGTGGTTTTCATTCAATTCCTCAAAACTTAATGCACAAATAAATATTGTAAAGTGCAGAATAGTAGAGGTTATGAACCGGGGCTTGCCTGGGTAAAAGATAACCAAAAGTTAGTATTCCAATCTTCACAGCAGATCCACCATGATGCCATCATCTAAGAACACCATGACTCTCGATTGATCCATTGATTCTCCACCGTTCCTATTATGATATGCAATGATGCGGCGAATGAATGCGACAGAAGAATACACCACGCAATCAAACACAAGGCAACAACAACTCTTAAAAGAAAGCACGCAAAACTAACTTACAGCTAGCTCTAATGACTAACACGATTGGCTAGGTGTCAAAATCATGAAACGTTATTTCATGGCAACCACTAACTACTCTCTAATTATTTTATTATGTTTCTAACTAGGTGTATCTTAGCTACCTTATTTAACCAACTATCTAGGGTTACAAAAATTACAGAGAGCACATAATAATACAATGAAGCTACTGCATGAAGCTTGGAGCTAAAATAATCATCTAGTTGCCATAATAAAATATTTTCTAATTTAACCTATTAAGGAAAAAGGCACCCTAAAGTAATTAAATACCTACTGCAAAAGTAACCGAACTGCATGAACAAACTATATCAACAGGTAGATCATGATTTTAGAAAGCTAACAAAATTGGTTTCACTATTTTTGGACTTATATTCTATTTTCTATGATTTTACAAAGTTCACCTCGGATATTAAAAAGGAAAAGCCATTGCTAAATACTCGGGAAAAAAAAAAAGGGGAATCGGCCCGCCGCGGCCCAAGATGGGCTCGGCCCACGCAGCGCAAAGGCGGCCCGCGCGGTGGAAGAGACCCGCCCCCGGCGCTCTTGCGAAAAAACCCCCCGACGTTTCAATTATTCACGCGTCACTATTTACCCTATTCCAAATGATCGATACATCGCATCTAACACCCTAAGAAAACTCATCTTTACAACCGAGGGGCCCTTCGTGACGACGCAAAAACAAATAGCGTCGCGGTGAGCGGCACACCGCTGCTCCGCCGGCTGCGGAACCTCGCAGCGACCACAAGATGGCCGGATACCTAAGTCTAGGACTCGCGCACACCTAGTATACCTTAGCGCGGGCGCAGGAGCGACGCGAAGACGCCCGGCCGCAAGAATACCGCGACGGACCCGACATCGGCGCGACGAGGCCATTCCGACGGCTACGAGCCACGGCGGGTGGAAGCAAGAGTAAGGCGAGCACCAAGGACTCACCGCGAACCCGGGCGGTGATGTAGGTTGGAGCGGAGGAGGGCCGATAGGGCTAGCCACCCGTGACTCAAGGAGGATGGCGGCGCCCCCGAATAGACACCGCCGTGTCGGCCCTTCACACCGGCCGATCCGACCCACGGAGATGAGCATGGGGACAAGGAGGCCCGTGGATAGCTCACAAAGCGCAAGGAATTGCATTACAACGGGTGTAGCGGCTCACCCCCGACGCGATTCCATTCCGGCGGAGAAGATGGCCGGCGGCGAGGCAAACACCAAATTGAACGCCACCAAATAAGCAGGCGTGGCTCTAGGTGGATCGGGCGGCCAGCTATCTCCCATAGCTCACCACCGGGCGCGAGTAATTGGATAGCCAAGCCTTGTGCCGAGCGAATTTAACCGTGAAGCGGTGCGCCGAGCACACAGCGCTTTTATCGCCACGGGTCGGCGCGGCCAGCGCCGCCGTCCCACCCTTGTCGACTAGCGTGGCACGACGAGACAGCGAGGCATCTCATCAGCACTGGGTGAGCGCCAAACGCCACAGCGACGCAGGACGGCGTGAGCTGGAGGCGGACACGACGACGAGGCGGCGGTGGCGCCTCTAGCGCGCTGAACAGGCCTGCTTGGCGAGGTGGACGGCTCTCCGTGGGCATCGCATTTGCGCGGCGAAGTTCCGTGCCACGCCACTAGAGGGGAAGGCACGAGCGCCAACGCCAACAGGGACACGGGTGGCGAGTTCCGCGGGCGCCGGTACGGGCGGTGACCTGCTGCAGGACGAGCAAGCAGCGCCGGTGCCGTGCAGCGATCAAGCTTTGGTAGCAACAAATGGTAGGGTAGCGCGACATGGGGCGACGCGCGGTGGGAGGGGCGGCCCTACTCGAGGCGGATCGACAATCACCGGCCGACCCGAGCGGGACGAAGCCCGACAGCGGGGCGTCTGCTGCCTAACTTCGCGCGACCGCCGCCCGACGTCCCAATTGACCGGGGGATGAGCTCCCGCACGACTTTTAAAAGCGCAGTAACGACCGATCTATTGAGCTCGACGCCAAACCAACTACCCTGCGCCAAGGAGGGGACATCTAACTACTGAATCAAGCCATAACACACCATTAGTGCTTAACTAGATTTCGCAGGAATTAAACCCAAACTTAACGCTGTCAGGCTGCTTCCAGATAATGCCAAGGCTTGGCTGAACTTCCAATTAAGTTGCATTTCTAGGCTATTTGAAAAACTAGCTAACATAGCTATTTTTCCGCGGAACAAGTTGCATTGTCATCTACAAAGATTATGCTTCAAACTTTATTTGGGTGACACCTACATGTTCTATACTATTCTTGCTAGATAAAAATTGATTTTAAACCTTAAGTGATATAAAAGAGCAATCGCAAACAACTTTTGTTTAGTAACTTTATTGACATTTTTAGGTTACCAACAATCATTTACACATCACAACACATGCATTACCATGAAACCACGATGATTATGAAAAGATTTGACCAGAGGTTAAGCGCGTAACACCAGGGGTGTTACATTCTACCCCCAAAAAGAATCTCGTCCCCGAGATTCGGAGCGAGTAAAAAGGAAACGAGGAAGCACGATTTCATTGCATCGAACTGGATACAGGGGTGATTACATGTTGGGCGCAGCTCGGCACACTCGACCCCTCAATCTAACGGCCCGAAGCGAAACGGGGAAAATGAAGGTACGACGGGATGACGATGATCCGGACCATAGCATAGGTCCAAACAGAGCGAAAACAAGGAATATCATAGTCAAATATGGTAAGCCCCATGACCATCTACTAACTTGGGACGAGCCCTTGAAGAAACTAATTCTTCTTTTTTCTTCTTCAACCACGCTCCTATCTCCGGCTTGCCACCTTCTTCCTAAGGCTCAGGCAGAACGGCTTGATCGCACAAACACTCCCTGAGGGTTATGGAAGGAGGGGTATGCCGGGGCTTTTATAGCGGAGGTAGGGGAAATGTAAGAGAGCGCAAAGAGCGGCACAATCTAGAAGTGAATACGGAGTGGGCGGGAAAAAAGGACGGAGGGACAACGGGTGGGGGTCGGTATTAAATGCTTGATGATGTCGGAGAAAGGAGAGGACTCGGCGAACCCGAGGAAAAAAAGATGAACAGAGAGGGAAGGGGTCCGTGCGGGCGTGAAAAACGGGAGACACGGACATCAATTGTACAGAAAAAGAGGATGGCGGCAGTCATCTTGCATGTGTCTAAAACTGTACTAAAAGTTTATCGATACGCAGAACTAAGGTGATTACCTAACCATCCTGATCGACCGTGTTTAACCAACATTATTTATCAAGCATAACAATTTATCGCAGAGAACAGAGATATACACTTAGAAACCGCACACCACATCACTAGGCTGCATGACAAACACACTGCTTCAGGGTACAACAAAAGGGGTACAACGGAAAGAACACAACATCTGGAGAAGGCAAGGACACGTTCAACGAAACCATGGTACATCACCACAGGCAACTAATCTACTTCATCGAGGCAGAGGGCTTCACGGCTGTTCTCCTGAGGTTCTTCGGTGGGGTCAGGCTGGGTGCAGGGAAGGAGAGACTCATCCTCAGAGGCCTCCACGGGAGTGGGTGGCGGGGCGACGGGTGGTGGCACATGCCTCTCCACCTCCCAGGGATACACAGGTATCCCTTCCCGGATGCTGAGGTTGTTGTCCATCCGACGCAGAGTCCTCCGGCGGTCTCGGTGACAAGGTAGGCATCTCTCACCGCCTGGCATGACGGTCTCTCACCTCCCCGCAATGCTTCAAAGAATGGCGGTCTCACGACTTTCGGCGGTGGCGGCTTGAGCACGTGTCATGACAAGGCTCACATGGAGCTTCCGGATGATGAAGAGCTCGGCCTCCTCGGCTCGGTTGATACACTTCCTCAACTCATAGGCTAGCTGGTCATGGTGCTCGTCCAGGGCCAACAGATACATGGCCGAGAGATACCACGGTGGGGTCGATCGCTTGCCGTTGGTGCCTTTGCGAGAATCTCCATACGGGCTTTCCAAAATGGAGAGTCTTGATCCGTAGGTGGAAAGAACCTCATGGGAGTACGGCGAGTGAGTCTCCATAGATCCGCACGAGAGTCGCAGAGCCTTGCGAGCTACAAATTGATAGGTGTCGGAGAAGCGAAAAACGGCGGTGGTGGCGCTCCATCCATCTCTCGGGAGAGTTTTCACTCTTTCCAACGTGAGGCGGTAACCTTGCACCGCTCGGTGCCATGCTCCTCATACTCACGGCCTTCATAATGGGGGCGATCTTGGATCCCCACCACCGGGTGGTGGTATAGAGAAGCTTGGGAAAACCCTCTACATCTTCACACAGTCTTTGGTGGCCCAAACTTTCCTTCTAGCCCCGTGGGGGGTTAGGAGGATTGGTGGGTTCAAGGCAAGGGTATGGTGGTTCTTGCGAGGCCATGAGTTTATGATTAGGGGAAAAAAGTTTGAAAAGTTTATGAGGTGGGTGTGGAGAAGATACTTGAGAGTGGCCCTCTTATGTAGAAGCTTGATAGGGTTTTTCCCCGAGGAGTTGACTATCTACAAATGAGACTGTTATGAAAAAAGGAAACATGATAGGTGGCTACAAAAGTGATCGGGACAGAGCAACGGTGGGCTACGACGTAGGTACGCCCGGTAGCGGCGGCTTGGGCGGCGTGGTTGTGGCATTTTGCTCGAGGAGGGCAAGGACGCAACTCATGAGATGTGGGACAAGTAAAAGACTGAGGCCAAGCAAAGGTGTCGGAGGATGTGATACGAAAGCGCATTAAAGAGGGAGAAAGAAAACATGCAATGAAGGCGACATGACCCTACAACTAAAGGTAGGTTGACGGTGACGTAACATCGGTAGGGGTGCCACAAGCCTTAATCTACTTTTCTCTTGTTCTTCTCCGTCTTCTCCTTTTCAAAGATAACAACCTCTCATATGGTTTCATTGCATTACCCCCATCAACCGTTGTGGATTTCTCATTAGAACACAAGTTTATTTTCAAAGTAAGTATTTTGTTCCAAAGAAGAGTAGAAGTATGAACCTATAATGGACCTTAGTCAAGGACCTCGATACCGGCCAGCGTGCCAAATAAGCACCCATATGGCAGCTGTTCCACAGGGGGCCCTCGGTTTCGTCGCGGCACCATAAGTCATTAACCAAAATACCATTACGGATCATACCAACAAAGAAGCAAGGTTATTAGAAGTAGCAAGGGTATACAAGGAGTTCCTTCGGAGGATGAAGGACCAGGGATCAATATCTAAGGATGGAAAATAAATTAGGGGGGCATCAAATGTTCCACTGAGATATCCACAACTGACTAACAACAGTATTTGCACCTCATCCACGGGGAGATCATCTTACATCTGAGTTGGTCGCTTAGCTTGAAACTTGCTTGACGCAGACTTGAGGATATCAGGTGAAGATCCTTGAAAGCTTTAACTAGACCTAAATAGATTTCGAGAGGGATCGATCTTACACTGGCTAACACCATGAAGCACAAACAAGATATGCATGAATGCACGTCCTAACCCGTCCTCACACTGTTGCCACATATAGAGCAACCGTTCTCAGATTTTGGCACACCGTTCTCTCCCTGCAGCTAACCGATACTATCGAACTATACTCGAGGTTAGTGTACCTGCAGAAGATAGGATTAGACCTACCTAAGTCAGCAGAGTGCCATCTATCCTAGATACATAACCATAGTTATAGGGCTACTTATATAACTTCGCATGCAAACGCCCTATCTTTTTGAGAAAAATTTGTTGTCAAATTTTTAATTTGAAAAGGGTTGTGTAGCTTTATTAAACTTATTTATGCTCGATATACCACTTGTGGCGAACCGCCTAAATTAATACACTCACAAGAGTACTTGTCTTCCAATAGACACTAAGTACCCAAGGGAGCGCACTAATTTAATCGATTACGTCGAGCACACCCGAGGGAGAACTCGAAACTCCACGGTTTTTTGCGGGATCACAAATAAGGGAATAAAGCTTACAACGGACTTGTATCTCTTATATCTTAAGTTAACATATGATCGAGTATTATATAACAAATGGAAAGAATAATCATTGTATAGCAGAATAAAGGTTGATTCCTTTTTAAAACTTAACCTGTTGTGCCTTGTAACACTTGATTATTACTACGAAAGTGGAAATAACATTTATTCAATTACATGACTAACCATTTAGCATGATAATAATATTATAGAACTTTTCTTTATAAAATCATTTAATGAATATTAGAAATAAATCTACTATCGCGGCGTAATTGGAATTCCTCATTTGAGCCCACCAGAGGTATCCACACACAAGGGTCGGCCAGACTAGCAACCATCCATTACACGCAAATGGGGGAAAATAAAACCCCGAGTACTCAATTGTACTCAAAGAAGACTTACCCGACAGGGAGGAATTAAAATGACTCCAAGGATATGCAAGGCTATATGGCTTGTGGGTTTATACTTGCAAGATAACTTTACTAGCAAAGTGCATCCTTATATTCAAATTTTAGCAATCAATATTAATTCATTAACTAACCACTCTAGGTAAGCACCGAACTACTTTCAAGCAAGTGGTAAGCAATCAAATTCTTTACTCCATCTCCAAGTTCCAGTTCTTACTACGCCGCAGAATAAAGCCCTCGTCCTTACTGCTCAAGAACGGCGATTCGCGAATCAATGTGCCCAAATTGGGTACCCCAAAACACACTCCTCGCCCGCATCCCGCACACGACAAGAACAACTTGCTTCCTCCCCGCCTCGGGCTCCGTGTCCCCGTCCTAACTGGGATTCCAAGCCCCCGTCATTCCCGGTCCAACCGTAATGCGGTGCAAGGACATCCAATCCAAAAAGAAAAATATATGAATGCACCACCCTATACGGTCGGTCCCGGATGAAGCCGAACCCAAGACAAGAGAGAGCAAGCCTTCCGAGCGCCCATACACAAGTATGTGTTCGGGATAAGGAGATCTGTGACTTAACCTTCAACCCTTTAGCAACGATCGGTCCTTAATCGACTCGAAGGGGACAAAAACGCAACTGAGCCTTGCTCATGTTGCCCAACAAACCCAAAAACACCGTCCATCCTCGGTCCATGATACAGTCCCCGTCCGGTCTCCATTTATTAACAACATATAATCCATGTGATGGTAATATGATAGTAATAATAGATAACCTATCTCTCGCGAGTGACAGGGGAATCACTCGACTTCTACCGTAAACTTGAAGCATAGCAAGTCTACACGATCCTATCATACTAGTAAGACTCATAGGATAAGGATATTTATGCAGTGGTTTTCATTCAATTCCTCAAAACTTAATGCACAAATAAATATTGTAAAGTGCAGAATAGTAGAGGTTATGAACCGGGGCTTGCACGGGTAAAAGATAACCAAAAGTTAGTATTCCAATCTTCACAAAGAGATCCACCATGATGCCATCATCTAAGAACACCATGACTCTCGATTGATCCATTGATTCTCCACCGTTCCTATTATGATATGCAATGATGCGGCGAATGAATGCGACAGAAGAATACACCACGCAATCAAACACAAGGCAACAACAACTCTTAAAAAGAAAGCACGCAAAAACTAACTTACAGCTAGCTCTAATGACTAACACGATTGGCTAGGTGTCAAAATCATGAAACGTTATTTCATGGCAACCACTAACTACTCTCTAATTATTTTATTATGTTTCTAACTAGGTGTATCTTAGCTACCTTATTTAACCAACTATCTAGGGTTACAAAAATTACAGAGAGCACATAATAATACAATGAAGCTACTGCATGAAGCTTGGAGCTAAAATAATCATCTAGTTGCCATAATAAAATATTTTCTAATTTAACCTATTAAGGAAAAAGGCACCCTAAAGTAATTAAATACCTACTGCAAAAGTAACCGAACTGCATGAACAAACTATATCAACAGGTAGATCATGATTTTAGAAAGCTAACAAAATTGGTTTCACTATTTTTGGACTTATATTCTATTTTCTATGATTTTACAAAGTTCACCTCAGATATTAAAAAGGAAAAGCCATTGCTAAATACTCGGGGAAAAAAAAAAGGGGAATCGGCCCGGCGCGGCCCAAGATGGGCTCGGCCCACGCGCGCAAAGGCGGCCCGCGGTGGAAGAGACCGCGCGCCGCGCTCTTGCGAAAAAACCCCCGACGTTTCAATTATTCACGCGTCACTATTTACCCTATTCCAACGATCGATACATCGCATCTAACACCCTAAGAAAACTCATCTTTACAACCGAGGGGCCCCTTCGTGACGACGCAAACAAAACAAGCGTCGCGGTGAGCGGCACACCGCCGCCTCCGCCGGCCTCATGGAACCTCGCAGCGACCACAAGATGGCCGGATACCTAAGTCTAGGACTCGCGCACACCTAGTATACCTTAGCGCGGCGCAGGGAGCGACGCAGCACGCCGGCCGCGGCAACAGCCGCGACGGACCCGATTACTGGCGCGACGAGGCCGTTCCGACGGCTACGAGCCACGGCGGGTGGAAGCAAGAGTAAGGCGAGCACCAAGGACTCACTGCGAACCCGGCGGTGATGTAGGTTGGAGCGGAGGAGGGCCGATAGGGCTAGCCACCCGTGACCCGCGAGGATGGCGGCGCTCCGAAATAGACACCGCCGTGTCAGCCCTTCGCCGGCGTCGCATCTGGACCCACGGAGATGAGCATGGGGACAAGGAGGCCAGGGATAGCTCACAGGCGCAAGGAATTGCATTACAACGGGTGTAGCGGCTCACCCCCGACGCGATTCCATTCCGGCGGAGAAGATGGCCGGCGGCGAGGCAAACACCAAATTGAACGCCACCAGCGCAGGGCGTGGGCTCTAGGTGGACTGGGCGGCCAGCTATCTCCCATAGCTCACCACTGGCGCGAGTAATTGGATAGCCAAGCCTTGTGCCGAGCGAATTTAACCGTGAAGCGGTGCGTCGAGCACACAGGCGCTTTACTGCCACGGGGTCGGCGTGTACAGGCGCTGCTGTCCCACCCTTGTCGACTAGCGTGGCACGACGAGACAGCGAGGCATCTCATCAGCACTGGGTGAGCGCCAAACGCCACAGCGACGCAGGACGGCGTGAGCTGGAGGCGGACACGACGACGAGGCAGGGCGGTGGCGTCTAGCGGCGCGGGAACAGGCCTGCTTGGCGAGGTGGACGGCTCTCCGTGGCATCGTACTTGCGTGCGAGTTCCAGGCCACGCCACTAGAGGGGAAGGCACGAGCGTCAACGCCAACAGGGACACGGGTGGCGAGTTCCGCGGCGTCGAGACGGGCGGTGACCTCACGTGCAGACGAGCAGCGTCGGTGCCGTGCAGCGATCAAGCTTGGTAGCAACAAATACGGGTAGCGGCGACATGGGGCGACGCGGTGTGGAGGGCAGGCGGCCCTACTCGAGGCGGATCGACAATCACCGGCCGACCGGCGGGGACGAAGCCCGGCGCGGGCGCTGCTGCCTAACTTAACTCGCGCGGTGACCGCTCCCGACGTCCCAATTGACCAGGGCCAGAGCTCCCGCACGACTTTTTAAAGCGCAGTAACGATCGATCTATTGAGCTCGACGCCAAACCAACTACCCCGCGCCAAGGAGGGGACATCTAACTACCGAATCAAGCCATAACACACCATTAGTGCTTAACTAGATTTCGCAGAATTAAACCCAAACTTAACGTCGTTTCCTTCTTCGAGATAATGCCAAGGCTTGGCTGAACTTCCAATTAAGTTGCATTTCTAGGCTATTTGAAAAACTAGCTAACATAGCTATTTTTCCGCGGAACAAGTTGCATTGTCATCTACAAAGATTATGCTTCAAACTTTATTTGGGTGACACCTACATGTTCTATACTATTCTTGCTAGATAAAAATTGATTTTAAACCATAAGTGATATAAAAGAGCAATCGCAAACAACTTTTGTTTAGTAACTTTATTGACATTTTTAGGTTACCAACAATCATTTACACATCACAACACATGCATTACCATGAAACCACGATGATTATGAAAAGATTTGACCAGAGGTTAAGCGCGTAACACCAGGGGTGTTACAGTTAGCTCGTGGTGTTTCTTTTTAAGAGTTGTTGTTGCCGTTCGCTTATTGCATCATCATCGCATGCATGTAGAGAACGAGTCCGTGTTGTACCTCCCGACGACGTCGAGTTCAAGGAGGTGATCGAAGAGTACGTGGAGGAGATTCCCGGACCGGAGGTGTTCCAGAGTCCCGGAGTTTCGGGGAGCCGTGGCGCATCGACTCGGTGACCCCGCCGCCCAAGGCAAGCCCCGGTGCATAACCTATATTTTATGAACTTATGAATATCTATATGTTTGCATTTACGTTACAGGAATTGTTATGGAACCCACATGCATATATATATCTATCCTATGAGTATTACTAGTATGATAGGCTCGAGTAGTGCTATGCTTAGGTTGTCGGTAGCGTGAGTAACTGCGCCGTTACTCACAAGTAGGAGTATACTCTACTCACATGATAATTGGTGGAAAAAGGAACATGTTGACCGGGCAGGGATATGGTATGGTTATTGGTGGTGTGTGACAAGTTATGTCCTGCGGCCAACAGGGCTTAATTGGGTTACACGGTTTCCCTGTCTGCGTCAGTTAAGGACTGATCGTTGCTAAGGGTTGAAGGTTAAGTCACAGATCTCCTTATCCCGAACACATACTTGGGTATGGGCGCTTGGAAGGCTTGCTCCCTCTTGTCTTGGGTTCCGGCTTCATCCGGACCGGCTGTTTGGGGGCGGGGATGGTGGAGGTCCTTGCACCACCATTTACGGCGGGGTCGTAAGTGCTTTGGGGCTTGGAGTCCAAGTTAGGACGGGGATCCGAGCCCCGGCGGAGAAAGCAAGTTATTCTCGCCCGTGTCTAGGATGCAAAAAGGGGGTGTGTTTTGGGGTACCCAGCTGGGCACATTGATTCGCGAATCGCCGTTCTAGAACGGTAACGACGAGAGTCTTATTCTGGCAGCGTAGTAAGAAATAGAAGATGAAAGGTGGATGAAAAGAGTCTGATTGCTTACCACTTGCTTGAAAGTAGTACAGGTGCTTACCTAGATTGGATAGCTAATCTACTAAAAGACGGCTAATAACATGGAAATAAGGACCCAGGCTTAGTAATGCTTTTCTGCAAAAATTAACTAAACCACCAGCCATAAAGCCTTCTGCATATCCTTGAGAGTCGGGATGTATATATATTTTCCCATTCGGGTAAGTCTTGCGAGTACATTGTGTACTCGGGGGTTTATTTCCCCAAGCGGGATCGGCTTGAGGAGTAGCTCTTGTGTGGAGGATTCATCTGGTGGGCACAGACGGAATCCTTGTATCGCTTTCCGCTAGATGTTTATTTCCATTCCGCTATTTTTATTTTCGCACTCTGAACTCTGGTATTGTAATGAATAAAATTTGAGAACTCTTGTTGTATGAAATGGACTAAGTGATGTAAGTTCCGTACTCAATTGTATCCTGGTTAAATTTGTGGTTTATCGAGTTCTCCCGTTGGGTGTGCTCGACAGAATCTGCGTGAATTAGTGGGCTCACTTAGGTACTTAGTGCCTAATGGAAGGCGAGTACCTCTGAGAGCGTATTAATTCAGGCGGTTCTGCCACACCCACCTTCCGCAGGGTTATTTCTGGTGTCTTCTAGATCCTTCCTGCGCAGGTGCCATTTCCAGGTGCGATATCTTTTCATCCGGGACTCCAAATATGGCAAATGATATGTCCGTTTCGATCGTCTCGACGAGTCCGTCGCAATGGTGCATTCTAATCCATCATTTGAGATACTTTTATACTGTCATATTGGTCAACTTTGATAGCTTTTCCAGTATGTACCTGTAGAAATATAGATTCACCAAAACTCGTGGAACTCGTTAGATCAAAACCCTATACCTATGCTCTGTGGTTCATTTCATGTCGAGTTTGATGATAATTGATGGGTTATAATTGACATTAGTGACCGTCAACAAGTTCCCCCAAGCTTAACCTTTGCTAGTCCCTTAGCAAAGCTAAACTTAGAAACAGATATAGATGTTTATAATTCTTAGAGTATTGTCACAACCTCGATGTAACTCCTCAAAAGTATACCTGCATTCAGACAAAAATTCTCCGCCAAGCTTAAGCAATAACCGAGCTGACTTTCAAACTTACTCATGTTACCTTTGACTATGGGGCTCATCAGCTCTTCCTTGGGCCTTGAGTACTTGACAGACAGAAAGATCCTGCTCAAGCACTATGTCTCAAGCTCTTCGCTCAACTATCATTCTGGAGTTTTTTTAGAGGTTTTCAAATAAAACTCAGAGCTTCCCATGTATGACACTCTCAAGTCTCTCAATATATATGGTATTTGTGGATTCTCACCAAGGCAGTGATGATGGTTGCCTTTCTTTTTATCCTATAGCTAAAGCTTATGTGGAGCTCATAGGTAAGGAGAAAACTTGGAAGAGCAAACTTGCAATGCATGTGTTGTATTGTCAAACAATGGATCCATGGAGAAACGAGTCATGCAGTCGAATCAAGATGTATAAATGGATGGATATGGTGGATATATGGTGGAACCTAATTCTACTCAGCTCCTTAAATGCCTATCTCTCTTTTGAACTTAAACACTAGCCAGAGGTTATAAGCTATCTTTTTCTCTCTTCTTTTTTTTCTCAGGGAGTTGGGTATCTATGCACCCACTGTTTTTAGCATTTGGACACTTGTCCGTTGTTTTTCTTTTCTTCTCCCTTCTCTCTCTCTTTTTTTTCAATTATCTTTTTGCATAGCTCATAACACTCCTTTTGGCACTTAGGGATTTAGAGAGATAGCAATAGGAACTGGAGCATTTATGGGGTGGCTATCCTAATAGAATATTTTTAGTGTTCTCTCCTAGTAGGAGAAAAAACATTTTTGGAATGGATATAGGTGGAATGGCATGTTGTTGCGCCTACTCTAGTGTAGAGTAGTGCATATGGAGGTGGATCTTGATTCAAGAGCATGACAATTTTCTCACCAGGGTCACAAAGGTTGACAAAACTCAATGCATAACAAGCAGCATATATGTGGAAGTTTAACTAGCCTATCTCATCATATTTGGCTCTGGTGGGAATATAAGCTTTGTCATATAGGAACTCATCATGTTTTCGTATTTTTCAAAAGATAAATCTCTAGAACTCTAATGTCACTTAGAACAAGATAGATAGCAACTCAGACTTTCTCAATCTTATCAATCAGGTACCTAGACTTAGTTCAAGCATATGCAACCCACAAGTTTCAGGCTCAGAGCAAATCTTCATGTCAAAACAGTTGGAGCTAAAACTTGGGAAAGCTTTTGTCTAAACTCTAGGCATTTCGGAGGTGTTGTAACAGAGCAGACTTATCATCATTTCGCATCATCTCGAGAGCTTCATTTTATTGACTCTATCTAGACAAACATTTTTTTATTTGGTTTTCCATTTTTCAAGACTCATACTATATAAGACTCTAAAGACTCTAAAAAGCATGGACCTTCATGTGTCCACATATTTTTGGTATTTTTAATTTTTATGATTGACTCGATAATCGTGTAGGTACACTTACCTGGGTATCTAGGGGATGCCTTCCCCCAAGCTGGTTGTTGTCGTGGTTGAGCATTGAAGCTGAGCAGTCCTCTCGATGGAGCCCATACTTGTAAGAGCTGGTGTAGCCGGGAACCTTCATCTCATCCAACAAAAAGTTGCTTCCTCCACACAGTGATTAGCTGTGTGTAGAAAAGATGTACTTCGAGTGATGTAGATGATGATTCCTAGGTGGACTAGCTCTTAGAGTCATCCTTTCGGTAAGGGTTCGGTGGTTTTAAGTCTACCGAACCAGACTTCTCCTTTGTAGGTTTCTTGGATGAGTGCCTCGTTTGATGATGGAGATGAAGGACTAGATGATTATACTTTCTCGTGCCAAACTTATTAGGATCTTGGACTTGATATTGGTTGGACAGGTTCGTCCTCCTTGTTCATCCATCTTGTTCTTTTAAGGTTGATTCCTTTAGTATTTCGTTGATCGAGGCTCCTCGTTGACAATATTCACCTTGACCTATATTGCACCATCTGATCCAGGAGATGAGAACACAGACTGTTGCACTTTCTTCTATCAACATTTCTTGATCTTCACTAATTTTGGGTTGATGAGTTGATGTCCATTGGAGCTTCAATCTTGAGTTCCTCTTTGATTTTCTTTGTCTTCTAATGGTGGGTGGAAAGTTTGTTCTTCTTTGATGATGCACCAGCCATCTTGATGATCGAGGAGGGAACTCCATTTGTACTTCATCTCCAACGATATTGTGGGTGTCATCCTTGTTCCATGATTGTTCACAGACTTGGGAGACACTATCGACATACCACCATTGATGACTGATGTTTATTGATATAGGAATGCACACTATGATGTAGTTGGATCTCGTCATCATGGTCTTTATTGTCGACATTCAGGTGTCTTCAAAGATGATGATGAGAGCAGGCATCAGTTTGGCCTATATAGGGAAAGTTGCATCCTGCTTGTCATCGCCTTCCTCACTTGAAGGTAGAGTAAGGGTCACTCCAGTTCTATGTCATGGATCCACGTCATGTTCCTTAACCAACCACAACTTGCTTTATGTTCCTTTGACTTGTATCCAAACATGCTTGAGATGGTGAACTGTGGCAGAGCACAAAGAGTTGGTTGACTGGCCAATGGAATGAACTGGTCAATCTACTCTTACTGGCTTGGAGGTCCCTTTTATCTTGCAGGGTGATTTGTCCACTATCATGGTGAAGTGTAGAAGGTGTTGAAGTGTGCTGACATTGATTTCTTTCCATCTTGGTCCTTTCTATACACTTGTTCTCCTTCAGTTCTTCTCTCTGAAGGATGAGCTGTGAGTTCTTTGCACCAAGTTATTGTCTACCTTGATTCATCTCTGATATGAATTCATCGCAGGACTTACCCGAATTGAATTTGAGAGTTTCCTGCAGGGCTTAGTCCAACAAAATGACCTATATCTACTAATGGATACTGTTGGTTCAAAACTCAACCTAGACACCACGTCTAATTTGATTTAGGAAAGCATTTTAACCTAAGCACCACGCTTAATTCAAAAGCTTTTTAGAAGTATACCTCAACACACCTTATGATTCAAAAATCAAACTAGACACCCTGTCTAATTTAATTTAGGAAGGCAGTTTAAACCAAGCACCATGCTTAATTTAAAAGGTGTATGAAAATACTTTAAAACCTAAGCATACAATAGCAAACAAAGGTAACATGGGAGCACATAGAGATTTACTCAAATAGAGATGAAAGCATGATCATGTATGGTGAGAATGTTTTTTTTTCATTTTTTAGTAGAGATGCAAGTGCTATGCATGTATGCAAAAGAACTAATCATGCTATGAATTTGATATGAGATAGAGTAGATGCATGGATTGTTCAAAGCAAACATATAGTAGAATGCAACATGATAACTACTCATTAAGTTTAAAATCCATGAGCAAGACTATCTCATCTTTCTTGCTCATACTTACCATGACTCACAGTGGACTCTGTGAGTAGTGTAGCATCTTTGTTCGTCACACGTGATGAGATTTGAATTCTTGTGACGATGATCTTTTCCCCAATCTACACAAGGTTAGAGTAATATATGTTTATACGAACCTGTGAGATGGCAGGGGCTCCATTGTTGATGAATCATGAATGTTCGTGCACCCTGGATTCTTTAATATCTCCCTTGTCTTGTTCTTGTGAAATGTCGCCATAAGGTTGAATAATTGATTTCCCCGCTTATTCCACAACTCAATAAACACAGGGGCAATCCTACTAAAGCTAGTGGTAAACTAGGTTAGCGTACATCAAGATCAATATCAAAATCTTTACGCCAATTGTTTCCCAAGAACGGCGCCAAAAATGCTTGTTGACACCTCTTAATGTTATCTCTAGTAACGGCGCTAAAAATGCTTGTGGGCATAGCATCGCTATTAGAATGCCAAGTTATCATCTCCGGCAATAACACCAAGAGGTGTGGTATTAAATCATGTCACCATTTAGAATATAGAAATAGTATCCGCAAGCGCCGTATCAAATACCATTGTAGCATTTTACCCGTAGTATTACCAGGTTGTCATTTATATTTTACCACTGGGAAACAATGGCTAAAGACATTGATAATTCACCATCATGTATCTACTAACTAGTATACCAACTAGACCTAAACAGAGGTAAGTGGTAAATGATAAGAGTTATGCACAATATCACACACAGAGGAGAATCCTATAATATATAGTCAGCTAACTTGAGAGGACTAAGGGAGAGTTCAAGGTTCCTATGTACTTCTCTACTACTCGGGTTCTATTCTAGTCGACACTAGAATGTAACTACTGCATGGATAAGTATAGCACACACCATAGCACTTCGGGGCAGCAGTACCTTTCCAACTCTCGAATAAGACTGGGAAGAAGGTAGTTGGGGAAGGCTGCCAAAAGCCCTACAAAACACCAATCCCGACGTGGTGGAATAGGAAGGCCACATAGAGCTGTCACCCCTATGGGCTACCACAACTAACTGTAAGAATTGGGCGCAACCTCAGGTAACCTATAGCCTAGACACCATGTCTACACTATCGATTACTACTCTAGCTACACGTAATAACTAGAGCACCTAATACAGGCGGAGATCCTATACTAAGATGCAATAACTACACTAACCATACAAATAAGGCATAGAAGTAAATAGAGAAGATAAATATACTAAAGCGTAAGTGTTGCAAAGATAAGATACAAAGATATACCAGACCTCCAAGGCTCCACGGCGAGATCCGGAACGAAGCCTCTCAACCCTAGCTCTCAAGTTACTCAACTATTACATTGAAGAGTCTAGCCCTAATCTCCCTGGTGTGTTGATCTCCATGAGAGTATGATCCTTTCAAGGGACGTCTCTTGAATGGATCCCAACAAATAATGAATTAGGTTTTCAGGGGATGCCTCCCCCCTGGGGTCTAGGGCTCCTTTTATAGACCCGAGCGATTAACGTCGCCCCTTGGATCAAACCGACATCGGGCGGATCTACCGAGATTCTTCCTCAAAGGCGGTGGATCCCATGGGTCGGCCGGGCCAAAATGGCCAAAATGCCGCACCGGCCGGCCGAGGGTGGGACCGGCCGGTCTCCCCCCTATGACAGTGGGCCCCACCTTCCGCAGGGTGGTTTCTAGTGTCTTCTAGATCCTTCCTCGCAAGCAGTGCCGCCTTCAGTGCGATATCTTTTCAT